>CANNZV010004397.1:0-41816 GCA_947561585.1 Caprella mutica | reverse complement strand
ATTAAATATATTAAATATATTAAATATATTAAATATATTAACCTGTATTTAATTAGCAACAGGTAAACTTCTAGAGCATGACTCAGCGAAAAGAGTCCACTGACTCATGAGGAGATATGAGTCAAGTAGTGAGTCAATGGAAAAGCTTACACAAGTATTTGAATTTATAAATTAATATTTAGTTCGCAATAAATTTAAATATGTTTGATGATATAATTATAATAGCATATATTGAAGATATAATCATTTGAAATTAATATATACTTAAAATATAATTCATTACTAATTTATTCAACACTCTCCATGTTCACCAAACTCTCACTCACCATGTTCACCACTCTCACTCACCATGTTCACCACTCTCTCACTCACCATGTTCACCACTCTCTCACTCACCATGTTCACCACTCTCACTCACCATGTTCACCACTCTTTCACTCACCATGTTCACCACTCTTTCACTCACCATGTTCACCACTCTCTCACTCACCATGTTCACCACTCTCTCACTCACCATGTTCATCACTCTCTCACTCACCATGCTCACCACTCTCTCACTCACCACTCTCAATCACCATGTTCACCACTCTCACTCATCATGTTCACCACTCTCTCACTCACCATATTATTCATCACTCCTCCAGATCTGTTATGACTGTTTTTCCTCAGTAATCTGCAAAGAATGACAATAATGTTAGTACAATTTATTAGTTAATTTAAATAACATTTTGTATCATAAAATTCAAATAAAGTTGAAATAACGTATTTTGCATGTTAATTTAACTTATTTATTTTCTAAGGGTTTAACGTCTGCTTCGGAAGTAAAGGCCATATTGGAGACGTCAAAAGGAAATAAAATACAAGGGACTGGAAGAAGCAGTCACTTCTTTTGTTAACATATTTAAATCCAAGATACATACATATATCAATAAAAAGCTGAAAGTATGAAGCAATAACAACAATCATAAGGCTTTACATGAACTGATTTCCACGGGTAAAGTCCTTGCTAAATTCATAAGCTAAATTACTTAGTCCAAAAAACAATAACTTAAGTATTGGACAACCTACTTAACATATCTAATACAACTTTAATTCGAGTAATGCTTGAGTTGATGTTCAGTCACCGTGACGACACAGTTAGTCAGTTCAGAGTTAGTTTTTCTCAGAGTAAAATGATAATGTCCAGACCACCAATGATCAACACAGAATAAGACATAAAATGCATTGAATTATGCAGGCATTGTCTATGCAGTGTGTCACAATATCTCCTGACTATGCAGCTGGTGAGATTCTAGAGTGTTGAGTTTCGTCCAAACGGATAAGTTCCTCGTTGGTTTTTAAGTGAAGTGCTCACATGGCCTTGGCAAGAAGGATATAATCCTGGGATATTCCTTTAATATCCTAGGAATGAATATTTTAGAATATTGAGACACTATAGTAAAAGACGTCTAAACGCAAACCTATGATCACCGTTAATTCAATTAAATCAATCTATCGATACTAAATATGTAAGCACTTCACTTTAGAATTTTCCAGTGACATTTCTTTGCTGGAGTGTTTTGAATTATTTTAATTACAGTTACTATAGCTAAATTTAAAATCCCAATATATTAAGTAATTGCATTCTACACCTCCATTCACTACAACTACCCATTCATGGCTATGGTAATGAATTCCTAATATGCCCAACTGATTTAATCACAGGGTAAAGTCCACCTTTAGATGTAAGTATGAAGGTGACTTTATTTGGTCGCAATTAAAACCCTAAAACAACGACAAGAATTAGTCTAGAATTAGCTATCGGTACCATAATATATACTGTAACATACGTGTTAATGCTAATAAGAGTTTTATCTGAATTGAAATGAAGAATTTATTGGAAAATTAATTTCACCATAAGAAATCAGTGGAAGAGAACTAAAAAATGATATGCGAATAATAATTTAGGAGTATTAATTAAAAACAATGTTCAATAAATAATACATTTAGCAGTAAATTACTCTATTTGAAATTACTTTCTACAAAATACTTTTTTTTATGTTAAATTTGAAAAAAAAAATTGAGGTTACCAATAGTTAGAGCATCAGATTTAAATATAAAAACTTCAATAAATATGAAAAAAAACTCACGCATTTTTGTCCCTGAGCACAACTGGATGACACTGACTGTTAGATTCCCCATGGTGGGGGTTGGGGGAGAATTCTGTGAGTGATGGGAGTTGTGGTGGAGATGGAGATAGATTGGAGGAACTATGGGAATTTGGAGAGGTGGTGAAGGTGCTTGGGTAGAAAACTGGAGGAGGCGAAGAGGTTGGGTGGAGTCCGTTCAACGCAGGGAACTTTATTGGTGATTTAGGGGTTTTAGAAACGTAAGGATTGGTAGGTTGTAGGGTGGGACTGTGTGCAATGATATTGTGGTTGGAAGAGTGGTTGTTTGTTGTTCTGTTGTTTATGGAGGTGTTAGAACGGAAGAGTTCTGACGGAGGAGAGGTGCAACTATCGTGCGAGGTGTTAAGGATAGAGTCACTTGACTTGGAGGAATGATGTCGAAAAGAGGGATAGGATTTCAAGTTGTTGTTGTTGTTTATGGGGGAGTAGAAGGAGGTTTCTGTGGGGAGGGGTGGAAGGGGGGTGGATGCTTTGGATCGGGGGAGGTCTAACTTCCTGGGGGTGGAAGGAAGGGGAGTGTGGATGATGGTGGAGAATGGGTTGGAGTCGGGGCAGTAGCTGTCTTCAACCAGACTTATTCTTGGTTTAGCGTCCAGGCCTCTCAGTTTGTGATCTGGAAATAGAATAGCAGATATAGAACCTACTCTATAATGCCATATAAATGTAAATATATATCATATTTAAATAGGAATCAATTTAAAATGAGTAATAAATTCCGATTTATCGGAGTGGTCCAAATTAACGATTAGGAAAAAAAGTATTTCTAATGATTAGAATTGAACTCTTTGCCTAGTTATTTTAATTGCCGTATCAATAATACTTTAAAATATTAACGAGTTAAATAATGATAATAATGTACTTTTTACTCATACGATCGAAAAAATGAAGCCGTACGAAAACTAGGGATTTAGCTTATATCTATTTTTAAGTTTACAAAAGTGCATTATAATGTTAGTCTGAAAATACAAATATAGGAGCATGTAAGGTAAGTTACGAATTATCGGTCAGTACTACATTTTCGGTCATATAAGTAAAAACTATATAATAATAATAATTTTTATATTGTTTTTTCTTATATGACCGAAGATGTAGTACTGACCAATAATTCGTAACTTACTATAGCTATAGCAATACAAATAATACACTATACTTTCCCCGTTATGAAATATCATAACTGAAATATATGGGCTATAGATATAAAGTTATTTACAATATAACATCAAGGTTGTTTACAATAAAATATCGTAGTTTCTACATCAGGTGTCTGTACATCCTTTTTAACGTAAACAGTGAAAGTAGCGCTACAACAATTTACAGTTACGGTGCTAGATGACGTAAAACAGTGACCGGTACTATCGGTAGCAAATGAGAAACAAAGTAGAATTATCTTGGTTATGGTGGGTAGAAAGGGTGGTACTTAATCTTCTATGGCCCCACCATCAGCTTCAAGTTAATAACTATTCTGTCTTCCAAAATCAAATTTACTATTTCAAGTTAGGGTAAGTAACGAATTATCGGTCGGTTTCACATCTTCGCTCATATAAAAAAAGTAAATAATAATATAATATATATATTAATGGTATCCATGATAACTTAAGGTATCATGGATACCATTTTACTGTGAAAGTTAATAACCAAATAGCGGCTTAGGAAATCAGTTTTTCAGCATTTCAACTAAATTTCAGTCTATTCTTTTGCATATACTTTACACAAAGCAGTATGAAACCATGTGCATTAAATGGAAAAAGTTAAACATTTTTCTCTAAGATATAGTTTCAAGACGGACAACAACAATCATGGAGAGGTTGTAGAGCTCCTCTACGCAGTTAAAAATAGAGAACTTGCGAGTCCCCGAGATGTCCACTACTATGAGTCCATATTAGGACACTTATTTATCTATTGTTGAACGTTATATTGTGTAGCAGAGTGTATCACATGCATAGGTATGACTATAGTCTAACAGATGGAATGTACAGTGGGATAAACAGGTAGCGGTGATTATTATTGAATGAATATAGGTTATAGTGACTTGAAATATACAATTGACTGGTTATAGTGACTTGAAATATACTATTTACTGGTCGAAATGACTTGAATTTCACCATTTACAGGTCACAATGACCCAAAATTCACCCTATGTACGCATAGTTGCTATTTCAAAAGCACGAAGATTACATGACTGCAGTGCTAGGAAATACCTCCCTGATGTAGTAACTAAATTGACTAGGGATGCATTCTTTGGCGCCGAAAATGCAGATAAAATCTTAATATGCAGACCGTCAAGAGAGGGGGGGAGGGGGAGTTATCGGTACCGAGAATCAGGGAGGTAATGAAATTAGCGGAGTTTGTTTTAACTGAGGAGATGAGTTACAATGTTTGAAAATGGTAACAATTGCTAGGAATTACCTTTTTAGGGGCAGACATACGAGATTATTTTTATTACCTACAAAGAAAAGCTTTGAAGGTTTGATTTTGATTTAAAACATAACAAAATAGAATTGGGAAAACTAAGTTTTGGTGGTTAATGAATATAGTACATTGGCAGAAATAAAAAATACATATTTTATTGACATAGGGTATTGTCCGAGTTATCGGGTGGTTTCACATTTTCGACCATATGAAAAATTATAAAAGGTGAATACTTTTCATTAAAATATTTAATGATTAAAAAGGAGAAACTGTCTGATAACTCAGAATTTACCCTAAGAGCGGAAATTTATTTATTTTGTATGAACAAATAAATAAATAAGGTAACACCATTAATTAATTGACCACCATGTATAATATGTGAGACAATTTGCCCAAACTACAACACGGATATACCTTCAATTTATTGTCAGTCGATAAATTAAGGCAGACTATAGGTATTATATCCTATAGGTATATTATATCTAAAGATGGTGATGTAGATAGCCATGATTGAAAATAAAGTCAGTGAGAAAAGGTATGAATGAACTCATTCATTCAGTAACTCTATAGTCAGTGAATGTACAGTGAAAAAACAGTACTACTTTTAGTGCCTAGTACAGCCAGCTGGTGATATGGTGACCTGTACCTACTGTACAGCAATACCTTTACTGTGCAATAAAGACATATCTTTACTGTATAGTAAAGCAATACATTTACTGTAAAGCAATACATTTACTGTAAAGTAATACCTTTACTGCATAGTACAGCACTGCATATTGTACAGGAATACCTTTACTGTGTAATATAGACATATCTTTACTGTATAGTAAAGCAATACATTTACTGTAAAGCAATACATTTACTGTACAGCAATACCTTTACTGTACAGTAATACCTTTACTGCGTAGTAAAGCAATACATTTACTGTAAAGCAATACCTTTACTGCATAGTACAGCACTGCATATTGTACAGCAATACCTTTACTGCATAGTACAGCCAGCTGGTGATATGGTGAGCTGTAGCTACTGTACAGCAATACCTTTACTGTGTAATAAAGACATACCTTTACAGTATAGTAAAGCAATACCTTTACTGTAAAGCAATACCTTTACTGCATAGTACAGACAGCTGGTGAAATGATGAACTGTACTATAAAGCAATATATACCTATATTGTATAGTACAGATGTATAGTATCTAAAAAATAATCGAAACCACTTTTCACAAGTATATAATATGCTACTTATTAACTGAATTTAATGTTATTTTTTTTATTATAAGTTTGTCATCGGTAACATACTTAATAAATTTACTTATATACATTACACCAAATACACATATATACAGTGCACTAAATACATATAAATACACGATGCATCACATATGCATGCATACAGTACATCATATCAAGTACTGTACAGTATACCAAATAACTTCTCTAACTCACTATACATATTTAATTAATTTAACTCCACTAGTATACATGATATGGTATAATCATTTCAACAGGATAATGACCGTGTTACAATAAATGGCATATAATGAATAAATTAAATGGCATGTAATGAATAGTCACAAGGATATAACACTTCAAGGGGTGTTAATTATAGTAACACTACAGTACTTGCCCGTTAAGAATAACGTGTTCTCATTAGTATCAATTTTTGTGTAATTTAACTATCCACACTTGTGGTTCGTGTCCTCAGATTCACCAAAAGTCATTAATTAAATAATGACGATAATATTAAAGCATAGAGTTCATAAAAAACTAACTCTGTAGATTATAAATAAAATTTCATTTAGTTAATAAAACAATTCATTGAACAAGTAGCCTTTTTTCGGCTACCAGAATGTTCAATATTTTCCTAAATTGTGAACATAACCTGAACCTAATTTAAAAGATCTCCCAATTAAAAATTTAATAACTGCGTACCCATAAGAGGTCGCTGTGATTAAAATGACTGTGGTTTAGTTTTAATTACACTGTGACATCATTTTAACCATATGAGGCTAGTATGATGTCATTGGGGAGAACTACAGTGATTAAATGAGTGTATAACAGTATGTTTAAAGAGCTCGTATAGTCTAAGCTACATGTATATCTTATAACATACAAAATTGATTATATCTAGATACCTTGAGGTTGGTCTCGAAAAGGTGATATAACTTCCTTACCTGTGTATACTTCTACACTTAATTCTGATGTCAAAATGACACCGATGGAACATTTCATTCATTATATCAAATGAGAGTTGAAGTTACGTTAGTTAGTATAGAATAGTGTGTGCCACGTGGTATAAATTTGCCCTATGTGCTATATAAGTTCACGGTTGCACCACGTGGTATATATGTGCACCACGCGGTATATATGGGCACCACGAGGTATTATGCGCACCACGTGGTTTACATTGGCCCTACGTGGTATATATTAGCACCATGTGTTATATATTGTACTACGTGGTTTATATTTGCACCACGTGGTTTACATTTGCACCACGAGGTTTATATTTGCACCACGTGGTTTACATTTGCACCACGTGGTATATATTTGCACCATGTGGTATATATTGTTTATACGTGGTATATATTTGCACCACGTGGTTTACATTTGCACCACGTGGCATATATTTGCACCACGTGGTATATATTGTACTGCGTGGTTTACATTTGCACCACGTGGTATATATTTGCACCACGTGGTTTACATTTGCACCACGTACGTGGTATATATTGTACTACATGGTTTACAATTGCACCACGTGGTATATATTTGCAC
The DNA here is from genome assembly GCA_947561585.1 of Caprella mutica. Taxonomy (NCBI): domain Eukaryota; kingdom Metazoa; phylum Arthropoda; class Malacostraca; order Amphipoda; family Caprellidae; genus Caprella; species Caprella mutica. The sequence continues at coordinate 34,463 of CANNZV010004397.1, read as the reverse complement.
CACGTGGTTTACATTTGCACCACGTACGTGGTATATATTGTACTACGTGGTTTACATTTGCACCACGTGGTATATATTTGCACCACGTGGTTTACATTTGCACCACGTACGTGGTTTATATGTGCACGATTACCTAACCACCGTCAAAACAAATTTTCAATTGTTTGTAATTCATTAAAAATCGTCTGCTACAGTATTCTTTGACATGTAAATTATTATATTGTAAATGAAACTTTAATAATTGAGGTAATAAAATACATATGAAGAATGAAAAAAAAAACAGTTTTAATTAATTATTTATATACAAAAAACTTATCTTTGTTTATAAATAATCATTAGAATTTATGTAACTCTTTTATTTTTATTTTTTAAAATTTTTATTCGATGAAATTACTTTTTTTCCTAATGGCAGAATAAATAAAGAAGTCACTTTAACATACTAGATGATCATTGAAAGTAAAAGTGAGACTATTTCACTTCTAACGGATATATGCTAATCTAAAGCGATAAAGATATCAGTAAGGTAATTACTAATTTATCTTATTAATTAGCAAGGAATAATTACTTATTAAATAACAGGATAGAGACAGCAGAATTTACACTTTAGAAAATAGAGTAAGGAAGTAAAAGTTTTGAGTGAACATCTATATAGGGTATAGACCCAATTACAAGATGAGAATTAAATAGCGTATGAATATTTCAATAGGTTATATTATTAAAAAACGCATCAAAATATTAAAATATGTTCATTGGAATAGAACCAAAAGAGAAAAATATTTAACTTATATTTTAATTGGTTCTAGGAAAATTCGGTCTCAGAATTATAAATGACCTATCAACATAAATGACCATTAGGAAGTTAGCTGTATCCGCTAGTTTGTTGTACTGTACACTTCATGATTGTTTAATAACCTGGCAGGGGGCCCCCAATACATTTAATTCATAAGTTTTATTTATACCTGAGACCGAAATTTCCGGCCACCATTTCAATTATTATATATTTTTTTCTTATAGTTCTATCCATAATTAATATATTTTGATGCATTTAAAAAAATATCCTATATAAAATTCTGGTTAATATAGTTACTATACCCAATCCATTAATTAATGATATTTATATTATTTACCAATCAATCAGTTTCCTCTACGCTTTTTCTATCGCTACAAATAATTAGGATTAGATTAGGTTACACGTACGTTTTTAACCTATTACAATATATTATTTTTTGAATACAGTAATTCGTATAATTTCCTTAAATGAAACTTCTTCATCAGATTTAACTTTTCTCCATAATCACTTGACAGCTGTACCCGGTGTGCTAACCAGGGAGTTATAGACAAATAAATCAAGCATAGACAAATAAATCATAAAATGTGAGAGAGTTTGCAAGCCTTGACAAAATTGAAAGTTATTGAATTATGAAGCATTTAACATTTAGGAACTGGTGATTAATTTGGGTGATAAATCAACACACTAATAGGACACACTTCGATAAGTGGCTTGTTGTTACACACTTGGAGGAGGTGTGTTAACTACACAGTCTACACACTTAGTAAAGGTGTGTTAACTATACACACTTAGTTAAGGTGTGTTAACTATACACACTTAGTTAAGGTGTGTTAACTATACACACTTAGTTAAGGTGTGTTAACTATACACACTTAGTAAAGGTGTGTTAACTATACACACTTAGTAAAGGTGTGTTAACTATACACACTTAGTTAAGGTGTGTTAACTATACACACTTAGTAAAGGTGTGTTAACTATACACACTTAGTTAAGGTGTGTTAACTATACACACTTAGTAAAGGTGTGTTAACTATACACACTTAGTTAAGGTGTGTTAACTATACACACTTAGTAAAGGTGTGTTAACTATACACACTTAGTTAAGGTGTGTTAACTATACACACTTAGTTAAGGTGTGTTAACTATACACACTTAGTTAAGGTGTGTTAACTATACACACTTAGTTAAGGTGTGTTAACTATACACACTTAGTTAAGGTGTGTTAACTATACACACTTAGTTAAGGTGTGTTAACTATACACACTTAGTAAAGGTGTGTTAACTATACAGTCTACACACCTAGATGTGTTAGCACACCTACACACTTCGTGTAGGTGTGTTAACTATGCAGTCTACACACCTAGATGTGTTAGCACACCTACACACTTCGTGTAGGTGTGTTAACTATGCAGTCTACACACCTAGATGTGTTAGCACACCTACACACTTCGTGTAGGTGTGTTAAATATGCACACTATTCCCATTATGGTTCACTTCTTTCAACAAATAATTCCAGCCCTGATTTACATAAGTGCCTATAAATTATATTTACGTTAAGTTTACCTATTAAAGTACCGCTTGCAAACAATAATAATATTATGTGAAGATTACACATTAAATTGCGTGGGTTAATTTAATTTTATATCTCAATAATATGTTATAACAACCACGCCAGTTATTGCGACCAAATAGTATGAACAATATATAGGATTAAATTATAAAATAAGCTTATAGTTTCTACCTGAAAAAAGTTGAACTAAATTTTTGAAAAATAAGAGTAAATCAATAAATAATGATATTAGCTATTGAAGATATATAAAATATATAAATGTAGTGGTACCTCCACCACCACTTCCCCCATTATTTTAAAAACTTCCCCCAGTCCTTCTAACAATCCCCCATTACCTCCATCACTTCCCCCGGTAACAAGGAGGTTCCTCCGCACTTCCTCCAGTTTCTCATCCACGTTTTTCCGGGGACATTTTTTGGGACACTTTTTATCCTTCAGTTCTAGCAACACATCATGAGCCGTGGCAGCACCAGCCTTATGAGCCGTGGTACCACTAGTGGCACCCCCAGCGGCAGCACCAGTGGGAGCACCAGTGGCATCCTCCTTACAAACGGCGCCTCCCCCGGTGGGTTTGAAGACCTCGTATCGGACGGTGGAAAGGCTGTACGCGCCGTTGTAGCCGTAACGACGCTGTACCTCCAACTCCGTAACGGGTTGCGATGTTGTCGTCATTTAAATTCTTTATTATAACATAATTAAACAAATAAGTAAAATTGACATAATTCAATTTTCAGATTGTGTTTAATGAATTTGATGCAGTTATAATAAGGTGAATATTTCATAAAAATCTATTATAAAAAAAATTATTATTTTTATTCAGATTTCAATATTAAATAGAATTTTTTTTATCAAGTCTCAAATTGAATCCATAAAATAAATTATAAACTAATTAAAGAAATATCCTCCAATTATTTTATTCATAATTTTCAATACCTACTTTTAAAATAATAAATTATTCATAGTTATATATTTTTATTTATGATTCAATAAAATAAATCATTCAAGCAATCATCGAACGTCAAATAAACAGCGAAGTTCCTAACAAATTTAACGCAAGCAATTTACAACAGTTCCGAGAATACAGGAATAAGCGTCATAATATTTTTTAGTGTGAATCATGAAGTGACGAAACAGCTTAGAGTTTCGTAACGTTAGACCATGTTTCAGACTGTGGTAAATTGTTAAAATATTTTATTATTATTTCAAGCTGAACGTATGATATAAATAATGAAATATGTGTTGAAATTTTATTTAAAATTACAATTTATTTACAGGATTTATCTTAATACTGATAATATAAATTGACTACAATGCTGAAACATGAACTATCATCAGGGTAAGTTTCGAATTATTGAACGATTTCACATTTTCGAGCATATCTAAAAAAATATTATTTAACTTTCATATTTTTTTCTTATAAGGACGAAGATGTGGAACCGTCCAATAACTCAAAACTTACTGTATCGCTGCAAGCTAATTTCCACAGGTATGTTAAAATCACTTAATGTTAGATAAGGTATTATTAACAATGTTGAACAGATTTCAACCCAATAAGTGTTAACTATTTCACAGTAAATAATTCCCTGCGAATAAATGCCGTATACGCTATTTAATAAGAAGGTTATACACTTCACTATGGCAGTTTTTACTGGCAGTGTAACAAGGAAGAGGGAAATGAAGAGCACCTCACTGCACTGACTCACAAACAAGACTGAGGAGGAGATGATAGGAAAAAAAGGATAATCACAAACCACTGGTTATAAGGATAACCATGGAGCAAGATAATGCAGGATGATATAGGATAACCAAAAAATGATTATCATGAATGACCAGAGAATGGTTATCCTCGATGATAGGATAACCAGAACATGATTATCACTGATCCTTGGTAATAATGTTGTTGAAAAGAATAACCATAACACGGTTATCACTGATCCTTGGTAATAATGTTGTTAAAAAGGATAACCAGAACATGGTTATCACTGATCCTTGGTAATAATGTTGTTAAAAAGGATAACCAGAACATGGTTATTACTGATCTATGCCAATAGTGTGGTAAAAATAAGATAACTATAGAGTATAGTTATTTCGAATAAGATAATTTAACAATGGTTTTCCTCTACATAGAATTATGTTAACAAAATGATAACCAGACATTGGTTACACTAGATAATAAGATCGTAATAAAGATATAAAAGGATTACCAGTGTATGGATAACCTGTAAAAGGATTACCAGTGTATGGATAACCTGTAAAAGGATTACCAGTGCATGGATAACCTGTAAAAGGATTACCAGTGTATGGATAACCTGTAAAAGGATTACCAGTGTATGGATATTGATACAGCTTTACAAAAATAAAATTGAAATCATTCATTTTTCTGTAAATAATATCAAATACAGTTCGTAATATCGTACTCCGTTACTTTGTTCTCTGATAGTACCTATAAAGGTACAAAAGAGGGCTAAATTAAGGTAAAGCGTAACGATTGAAAGAGGTACCATCACGGGAAAAAGTACTTGAGCCGTGTTTATATTGATACCACAGGAAAATAAGATTAACTATATACCAATATTTATTACATTATTATACTGTTTACACCTTCATACCTTCCAATGCAATATTGATAACAATATTATATTTTTAATACCCTCATATCAATAGGTGTAAATATACCAAGTCAGAGTACAGAAATGGGATATTTTATTATTTAAAATTGATAGTACAATTTTAATGACATATTTTGTAGAGTTTATATCTTACTGGTTGGTAGTACTCGCATGTATTATGCAGTATGATATATATCTTACATGCCATATAAGGGTTAATAATTAACTTGCAAAATATACAAGAAAGATCTACTATATTATAAATACAGTTTCAATCATTTTCAATGTCACATTCTTACAATAGAATAAATTATGTGAAATATTAGAATAAATTATGTTAATTTTATCATCTACAACAGATAACGATATTATAATCTAACGGTTATAATTATTTTGATCGAGTTTAATAATCTGAACATAAAAAAAATGACCAATGGGAGGGCTTAAAATGATAGTGACGTCACATAACACTGATAAACTGACCAATGGGAGACTTAAGATGACAGTGACGTCACATGGCACTGATAAACTGACTAATGGGTGGCTTAAGGTGACACTGACGTCACATTGCACTGATAAACTGACCAATGGGAGGCTTAAGATGATAGTGACGTCACATGGCACTGATAAACTGACTAATGGGAGGCTTAAGGTGACAGTGACGTCACATTGCACTGATAAACTGACCAATGGGAGGCTAAGATGATAGTGACGTCACATGGCACTGATAAACTGACTAATGGGAGGCTTAAGATGATAGTGACGTCACATGGCACTGATAAACTGACTAATGGGAGGCTTAAGATGATAGTGACGTCACATGGCACTGATAAACTGACTAATGGGAGGCTTAAGGTGACAGTGACGTCACATTGCACTGATAAACTGACCAATGGGAGGCTTAAGGTGACAGTGACGTCACATGGCACTGATAAACTGAGCAATGGGAGGCTTAAGGTTAGAGTGACGTCACATGGCACTGATAAACTGACCAATGGTAGGCTTAAAGTGACAGTGACGTCACATGGCACTGATAAACTGACTAATGGGAGGCTTAAGGTGACACTGACGTCACATAGCATTGATGAATTGACGAATGGGAGGGCTTAAGGTGACAGTGACGTCACTCAGCACTGACCAATGGGAGGGCTTAAGGTGACAGTGACGTCACTCAGCACTAACCAATGGGAGGGTTTTATCTAAGATATCGAGCAGACATTTAATTGGTGTTCATAACCTACCAATTGATTTAAAGTACCATAAATAAGATATTGATTGTATTCACTTCTTTGACCCCCTCTGTGCAAGTTAATACAGAAAAGTATATCTATAAACACTGTGAACATATTTAACTTGTGTATGTTATGGTACTATCGTACAAAAAAATAGGATTCTAAATTACTGTGAAATCAAATTTAATTATTAATAATTCCTAAACTAATTGGTTACACTGCAAAAAAAAAACATTTATTTCATGGATGTCGAAATTTCTTCGTATGATAGTACCATATCTTCATTATATTAATTGAAGCTCTGTCGATGATTAACTAATTAAAAGCACATGTAGTATATTTATTTACTTATTTTATTTATTTATTTAATCAAGGACGGGTTGATTTAATTTAAATTAGAATTTGAATGCACTTTTTTAACATGTATTGTATTATTATTAAGTTTTTTTCATTTTATATATAATTTTCTTAGTAAGCTTGAATAATATTAATACTACAATAAGTGAAACGGATACCATATAAAATATCATTCATCAGCCACTGCACATGAATGCAAAAAAGCTACTCTTCACATGCAGTAGAACTCCTCTATAGTGGAGTCCGCTATAGTGAATGTAGAGTCCTGAGTAAGAGAACCACCCCGTATAGTGGACAAAGTTTCTTTAGTCTGCCATGAAATGGCCATCAGTTTTAGAAAACCAATTCTTGGAAGGACTAAAGAAAATTTGGGGCATTTTATACCTATAAGTAATCTAATCGGAATTAACATTAAATAAAATATATTTAATATTATCAAAATTTAGTTTAATTGTTATACATTATACCTGGTTATTAAATTAAAAAATATATCATTACTATAATACTAGTACAGTACCTGTTATTGAATCTAAATTATATTCGAATGCAAGAATGTATTATGGATGAACATATTCTGATTAAAACTAAAAAAAAAATATGTCCCAAAAGCTAAAATGTAATTTTTTTCAAAATTTGTGTCAATATTTTGTAGCACGCAGTCATGATACTTCCACAAATGATTTGTTTCTCCTTTTAATATGTATTTCATAATAAAAGCGTGACACACGGACAGACGTACACAGACGAACGCGGCTCTATTATAGAATTAGTGTCTGAAAATGAGGAACCCTACATTCCTGTACCTTACATTTATTTCAATATGTTAAGTTCCTATATCCTTAAAAGGACTAATTATCTACCATATTCCAATAAAGTAGTACCCAGGTTACCTAATTAAGGTAAGGGTGCACCTGTAACTAAATACAGGTGATACTATTTATTAAAGAGACATTTTAAATGTTTAGATATGATAATGTGCAGGTAGAGTGTGCAAAATAATATATCATTAAATTAATCATTGCAACAATATATTTTCTATACATAATCATAATAATATATATCATATACGACGAATTTACGTAATATATGTAATCATAATCAGCCCGGTGATTAATTATAATTAATTAATTAATTATACGATTAAATATCTAATTAAAATTTAACATACGAGCTTAATGTAATAAGGTATTTGAATATGAATTAAATATAAGTTAACCTTAATCATATAACTAATTTATATATTCCTAAATGGAAATAATTCTAAGTTATTGGTCTTTAAAAAAAACATATAATAATTATTAATGAACTTTTATTTTTAATGCTTATTATTAATTACAAGATGATATTTCTTATATGATCGAAAATGTGAACAATTCGATAACTAAGAACTTACACTAATTGAATATTAAGCGAGTAAATCAATGAGACGCGTACAAGCTGTCATAGAAACAAGATAAATGCCAGCTGGTAAATTTCTAGTAAAACCCCTGAGAGAGAAAGATAAGAGTGATTTAATCAATCTATACACTTAAGACAACCTGTAGGAAATAAGTGACAGCAAAGAATTAATTAAATTGGTACTTTGGATCAGTTTGATACTTGAGTCTCATTATCTAAGCAACTAAATAACATCCCATTGGCTCAGCAGTGATGACGTCATAATATAAACCCTCCATTGACCCCCATTCTCCATGCAGCTATCACCTCCCATTGGCTCAGCAGTGATGATGTCATAATATAAACCCTCCATTGACCCCCATTCTCCATGCAGCTATCACCTCCCATTGGCTCAGCAGTGATGATGTCATAATATAAACCCTCCATTGACCCCCATTCTCCATGCAGCTATCACCTCCCATTGGCTCAGCAGTGATGATGTCATAATATAAACCCTCCATTGACCCCCATTCTCCATACAGCTATCACCTCCCATTGGCTCAGCAGTGATGATGTCATAATATCTACATTTCACTTAAAATGGTTGCCTAGTTAAAGTATATTCTTGGCACACAAAAGCTGACGATATGTGCCATACTATTGAGAGTACCCTATGTACTGATAGCGTTAATCATAGCCCTATGTCAATCATAGTATTGAAGTCTGACAGCCCATTGTAATAACTGTAACAACTTTATTGATTTGTTATAAAGAGGAAAATCATAGTAGAGAGTACGACAACAATTCATTGCGGTGGTATGAAATGTATTTTAAAATAGTAAAGTAAATCAGGTCTACAATCCATTTTTATACCATCAGCAAGGATTTTTTATATAATTTTATAAAATATAATGTAAAAGGAATTAAAATACAAATCTATAGAAAGTATATAACATTGTAATGATATAATGAACAACATGATAAGTTAGTTATCAAATATGGTGATTTATTTAAAAAATTTAAACATAATTTAAATACTCACATTGTAAGATATTTTTGGAAGTAGAAATTGTTCCATAAAATCTTCACGTTGAATGGGTAGTGGAATGTTATAGACACTATATGGATTAGGTATTATTATTAGGGTTATCATCTGCAAATATAGTTTATTTAAATTGAATTAATTAATATAAAACTAATGACCATTCATGTCAGACTAAAGAAAATTTGTTCACTATAGAGGCTACTTCCTTACTCAGGACACTACGTTCACTATACACGATTTCAATATGGAGGAGTTTTACTGTAGTTATTTAGTATAGGTGTGTATTCTTGATTTTTTATTTAGATTGTATTTCGAAAAAGAATTAACTAGATTTGAAAATAGCGGAAAATTAGACATCTTCACAGTAATCCTTTTATTTGTTAGGACATAACAAAGCAACAAAACAAGAACAACACAAACAATAACAACAAAACAAGAACAACACAAACAATAACAACACAAACAATTACCCCCAACACCCCCTCCACAAACAAAGTCTAACTATAATAGCTCTATTGATGAACTGATATACTTAGTTTGGTTGTTGGTTCTCATGTATCCGGTATGTATTTAGTGTGATAGAATTATTGAAGTAATTAACTTTATAAAGTAAAATTTACTTCAATATAATTAACCTAATAAAGTAACTAACTTATATCAAATAATTAACTAATTAAATAGTTAACCTAATAAAGTAACTAACTTTTATCAAATAATTAACTAATTAAATAGTTAACCTAATAAAGTAACTAACTTTTATCAAATAATTAACTAATTAAATAGTTAACCTAATAAAGTAACTAACTTTTATCAAATAACTAACTTTTATCAAATAATTAACCTAATAAAGTAACTAACTTTTATCAAATAATTAACTTAAAGTAACTAATCTTATAAAGTAATCAATTTTATAAAGTAATAAACTTTATAAGTAATCATGTATTAAGGTATAAGAACAATTTGACTTAGTAGAGACGCTTGAAAATACCAAATAAAAACAATGAAGAAAGATTACAAATAATATAACTTCTAAACCTCTTGCATGAGTTCATATGGAGATGAACTTACTTTGTTTATTATCATTGAACATATAGGATACATGTACTAGTAATATAAACATACATACTAATTTCTTTGGTTAAATAAATATTTGGTAACATTTTGGTATCTAGATGTTACCCATAATAGCTAGATACTATTGCACGTATCTGGAAAGTAATCTTGGTATCTATTGCTACATATCCTGTACCTAGATACTATCACTGGTACCTAGGGTGCTGTTATTGGTATCTATACGTCTACTCCTGGTATCTAGTTTACTCCTGGTATCTAGTGTACTCCTGGTATCTAGTGTACTCCCGGTATCTAGTCTACTCCTGGTATCTATAGTGTACTTCTGATATCTAGTCTACTCCTGGTATCTAGTGTACTCCTGGTATCTACTCTACTCCTGGTATCTAGTCTACTCCTGGTAGCTAGTCTACTCCTAATATCTAGTCTACTCCTGGTATCTAGTCTACTCCTGGTATCTAGTGTACTTCTGATATCTAGTCTACTCCTGGTATCTAGTCTACTCCTGGTATATAGTCTACTCCTGGTATCTAGTGTACTCCTAATATCTAGTCTACTCCTGGTATCTAGTCGGTATCTAGAAGATAAGCAGAGATACAAGTTCAATGCCACAATGCACTTGTTTCCCTCATACCAAGTGCATTTATCTAACCGCATCAGCCCAATTCAAAACAATGCACTTTAACCACATGAAAACACAACACACAAAATAACTTCTATAAAGTAATTGTACACAGGACTACACAGGCACTCCTGTATGAATTAGATAAAGTACACAGAACACACAGGCTCGTGTGTGTCGCCACACAGCTACCAGTGAACACTGATCAGAACACAGTGAGGGGAGATGGAAAGAGGGGGAGGGGTGGGTTACGGGGCAGGCCTAACAGGGTTCACGGGTCAGGCATAAGAGGGTTGAAGGGACAGGCCTATGAGGGTTCACGGGACAGGCTTGAGAGGGTTCATGGAACAGGTCAAAAAGGATTCACGGGAAATGACATATGGGTTTACGGGACAGGCCCATATGGGTTTACGGGACAGGGTTCACGGGGATTCCCTATCAGGGTTCCTAAGAAAGGCCCATCAGAGTTGAGGTACCCGGCCTTTCGGGGCTCACGGGTCCAGTTCAAAACACTATAATAAATAATTATCTTATTATCACAATACTGATTAATAATTTGATATAACATAATTGATTTACCAATATTATATATATTGAATATTGAACATTCATGAATAAATTATGATATAAACTCCATCAATAAAAGTTAATGTTATTTTAACGAGACAAGGAAGAGGCGTCGGCTTCATGAACCACGTTGTCATGGTAATAGTTTAATCAATGAGTGGGTGTGTGTCAACTGGGCATTTAATTGAGTCACCCCGCATGACATAGAAAACTACTGAGAGATGTTAGAGAAAACGGTTAGGGAGGGACTGAAGTAAAAATTAGAAGCGGAAATAAATAACAGATTACTTCGATATGATTCAATTAAAATGATTTAATGATAAATTAATGTAAATGTTTATTGATGTAAGTTTTCACTTAATTCTAGTTTAATACATACACATTTTTCAATATTGTTGATAAATGTATTTATGTAAATTAAGATATGTAAAACTATATTGCTATACTATAATTAATTTTAAATAGTTCCATTATTTTGATTATTGCGATATATATATGATCAAAGTATCTAAAATAAGCAAAGTATCAATTACTAGAGGTGAATTTTTTTTCTATAAATAAATAAATAAAAAATTATCTTTATTTAGAGGTGAATTAAATACAGTAAAAAGTTTCAATAAGTTGTTTTAAAATTAAAACGAATCAAAATATATAAATATTTAACCCTTACCCTATCATGGACAATTTGTTAATGTAGAACACGTCTATTACAATAAAAATAGAACTACGAATAATTAATTCATTTCCTTTAAATACCAATTGATGATATTACAATTCAGACCTGTCATTCTTATTCTATTAGTCTAACGTCTGTGAATCACATGCGGTACTAAGGTTTTTAATGTTCCCTCATCGTAATATTTTTATATTAGGTACTAATGTTGAATCGTGCGCGGAAAATTGCCACTGGGAAGATTGCCCCTGGGGAAAACTGTTACTGTGGGAAAATTGCCACTCGGAAAATTGACACTGAGGAAAATTGCCACTGTTTAAAACTGCCACTATAAAATATATTAACAAATTGAAAAAAATTATTTTACTCTATAAAAAGTACCGAACAGAATACGAAAGTATTCGAATTTTATGTAAAGAAAATTTTCATATATTGAATAGTAGCACCATGTGACACCACTTGTATTGCACAACTTGTATTGCACCACTTGTATTGCACCACTTGTATTGCACCACTTTTTCTAAGAGCACCGTCACATATTATAGAAACCCGAAACGTCGAAAGCATTGGGAATAAATTAGTTCAGCTACAACTGTAGTGACGAGTGGAAACGTTCCGAAAACTTGAACAGTGAAAAAGCTACTGATGGTGATAGACTGTTTAATATTTTTACATTCATGGATTTGGTATTCTCTAAATTCAAGAGCTATTCATTCTAGGTAAAAAATTTCAGTTGACGGAACAGTGATTTCTCACTGAAGACGTTTTTCGCGTAAGTATGGGATGAAAATGTTCAAATTATGTAATGCGAGTTATTATTGTATTGTGGATCTGATACAGGCACTGAACGACTAAGTCTGGACCATCCAGCTTCAATTGTTACTGACCAAAGTAAGTCTCTATTGAATAGGTACTGGAAGACTGATAAAAGGAGATAACTGGTATAGCAGTATTCAACTGGCAAACTGGCTTCATTGCAGTATACAAAATATTGTGGAACTACCAGAAAAAAATCGAATTGAAATTCCTCAAGGAGTCAAATCGACAAAATTGAACGAGGTGAGTTGAAAGCAGTAGCCAATTACGAGGTTATTCGGATTATAAAGAATAGGGATAAATGGGATGTATGTAGATTCTAAAAATCTAAACATTACAAGCTTTTACTAGATATGATGCTTTAGTTAGCTTTTTTAGACATCATCACAGATAACTTAAGAATTGACAGAAAACACGCATCAAATTTCGTCTATTCATAGTAGAGAGATGATGGCAAATTTTGTAGTTTTGGTGATAATGAAATTACTGAAAAGAAATAATGGAAAGAAAGAATCGTACAGAGTAAAGTACTAAAAGTGACTACAGAATATAATTTCTATCTATAAATATTTTACAAGAATTTTTTTATTGTAGTTTACCATAAAAATGTTACATTTTCTATGAAAGCTACCAAAGAAAATATTTTAGAGGGAAAACTATTGTAATCTTTCGTTTGATAATATAAAACATTATCATGTAAATTAATTTCAATTTTCTGAACATTTTGTGCGACATGCATGAATAATTTTGCATATTAATTATATCGTAATAACTTATATTTGACAGCATCGATCCACTCATTTCATAAGTTATTTTCGTGAATGATAGTACACATAATAGTTTGTAAATAGTAAATAGTGATCTGAGTAACACTTGTGGTGGGTCCCAAACAGGAAAGAGTTAAGTTTTCATCCTTTATTTAATTCACATCTAATAATTAAAACTATACTTTATAATATATCACACTATTTATTTATTTAATTATTTATTTTACAAAAATGTTCCTTTACAATTAGAGTATACAGCAATACTGATGCAATAATATTTTGATACAACAATACTAAACTAACAATATTACAGAGAGATATTTAAGGCCTTTTTAAGCCGAAGCTTCTTGGGCAACCTACATAAAAAATAAAATGTTAAAATGAAACATATCTACCTACATTACATCGAATATGAAAAAAGGTTTACTTTAATATTTTAATTCAATCAAAAAGGAAATAAGAAGGAGAAAATGGAAGAAAATCTACATAATTCGAAAGTGCACAGTAGTCAACGACAGTATGGGTTAATATATTTATTTTTTTCGGATCAAATGTCATATCGCTGTCGTGAGAAGTAAATTAAAATCAAGGGACAGGAAGAAGCAGTCAAACAGGAAAGTGGTTCAATGATTTCCAATTACAATTGGGGACAGTGCCCTCGAAAGCAGAAAAGCTTTCAGAAAAAGAAGAGCAAAAAGAATGGGTGATAGTAAATGAAGCTCACCTAACAAATATCTGAGACATCGTAGTTAAACATAACCCTAACGCTATTTTCCAAAGCTGCAATTAAGTAGCGTTTAAAATGAAGAACATGGTAGATATGAACAAAAAAAATGATAACACATAATCAATAATCCACTATATACCGTATATTTAAACCGTAGCAGTAATATACTGTATATAGCGTATGTGCCAAGTTATAGGATGGTTCCACTTTTCGATCATATAAAAAAATCTGTATATAATAATTATTATTAAACTTTATTTAGAATAACCAGATGAAAAATTCAAATAATTTATATATTTTTTTGCATGACCGGAGCAGTGGAATCGTCCAATAACTAAGAACCTACCCCAGAGCTGCATAATGAATACACAAGTAACTGTCCACCAAACTGTACAAATCTGCTTATAGACAGATATGCAATGATCTTCAATGCAGATATATCTATAAGATAACGATAAGGAGATACTAATAGATAGGGATGTACAGTAGTTTATCTTGCTACTTCGCAATGGAGATATAAATAATGCCTTCTAGAGTGAGACAAGGCCTTGTAATTTAAAGAATGGAAAATAAACAATGCCTTCTAGAGTCACATATGGCCTGGTAATATATGTGGAATAGAATAATAATTTGTTGATATATTGTGAAGAAATATGTTCAATCAATGGAAATGGTCACATTGGTTAATTAGAATGAATTTTTTTAAGATTAGGACCAATATGGGGAAAATTTCAGAGTAGGGAAAATGTAGTTAATTGTCAGTAACTAGCCTATTTACTTTTTTCGTACTTTACTTAGCAGTATAATTAAATACATGTAATACCAAAGTTAAATAACGTTTCTGAATTTTCTTTAAACGTGTCTGAACATGTTTGAACTATTTTAAACGTGTACGAACATGTTTTAACTATATAAAACATGGACGAACATGTTTTAACAATATTGAACGTGCACGGACATGTTTTGAATAATTTTTAAACGTGCTTGAACATGGTAGTACAATTTAAAACATGTTTGAACCATTTCAAACATGTCTGGACAAGTCCAAGTCATTCAAACATGTCATAACGTGATTCAAACATTTCAAACATGTCATAACATGTTTCAGTTTTCTCCTCGGTACTCACTTTTCTCGTACTTCTCCCTAAGGCTCCTGAGTGAGGTTAACATCCTCGTTCTGTGGGAGGCATTCCTCACCCCCAGCCTCGTGAGTGCAGACTCGTCACAGTAAAGGAAGTCCTGGAGAAAAAAAAAATAACATTTAGAAAACATGTCAATGATATTTATTACTTTGAAAGAGTTAGCAAGTACTATTGCGTATATTATAACTATATTATAACTATATTATAACGAGGTACGTGCCATTAGTACGTCCGACGCCCCATTAGTCTGCATATACATATATTTTATGTTAAATCACTAATAAACTACAAAAGTGTCGGACTAATGGAGTGTCGGACTACTGGAGTGTCGGACTAATGGGCGTCGTACTAATGGGGGGTCGGACAAGTGGGGCGTCGGACTGCTGAATATTAACCATTATAACGTAGAAATTGTCCAACTTAAGTACTAAATTTGTACGAGTAATTTTGTGTTTTGATAAATAAATATATAAAATAATAAATAAATAAAGTTAATAAATCTTACATATCACCCTAAGCAAATTGGTGATGTAATTAACCTCATATGGTGTTCTTTCTTGGTCGAATGGTTTCCTGTGCTTTGGAGGTATCATATTCCTTGAGTTTTCGAATGTAACTCACAGGAAGAATTAATTTTTTCTAATTTATTTTTAATTAGATCACACATAATTCAAACTTTATGTGTGATTTTATTAACTTTGTTCTTTTGGTAGGTAAATTCGATGCTAGATAATGAAGTGAACATTTTTTTTAATAAGTAACGTAAACTATAAATTAAACAAATTTCTTATTTTCCATAGGGAAACTCGTAACCCATGTAATTTAATGACCGCTCTTAGGTAATTAATAACCACACTAGTAAGACTAATTAAGTAAATGTAAGTAATATAATTATATGAAATATTTTGAAGAATAAAAATAAATATATGAGAAAATGTCTAGATAAAGTTAATTGAGATATAAAGGAAAATCAGAATTCTCTCACTGTTTAAAATCCATTGTGGGAAAATATTGTTCCTTATTTTCCCTCCAACAAAATTATGAGAATTTACATTTTAATATTTAAATTAGAAATATATAAATTTAAACTAAACTGTGGTTAAAATTGAAGCTAAACTTCATGAAGGTGCTTTGACTTTTTATCTACTTCACATAGGTGGTCTAAAGACTTCTCACCTTCATTTCAGTGCCCTAATTACCTTTCACCTCCCCTTGCCCCTTCAATGACCTTCTTGGTAATTACCTTCACTCTCGTTAAAATTACTCTGAACCTTCACGGCTGGCTCGGTAAATACAGGAATGGGAATGATGAATGTGAGATTGGGAACACTTTGGAATATTAGAAACAAAATTTTAAGACTATCTCACAAATTATTTTGTTTCTCTAATTTTCATTAAGTGGAACTTTTGCACGACAACTATTTAATAATTTTTGATAATTTTTTTTGAGAAATTGTAGGTATAAAAAATATAGATTCTTTGCAAGGGACTATTCCAGGTTGAAAATAATTTAAAATAATAAACTTTGGGTGAACTTTTTGTCTCTTTACCAGGTGAAAATGTTTTTGGGACAACATAGTTTCTGCATTGGCAATGTTGCACCAATATTAGGGCAATGTTGGCACATGAAACATTGTTATCTGGAAATTTAATCTCTATATAAAATATGCTAATTTTCTAACGAACCGAATTCCTACTCTGATATTTAAAACTGAATTAATTCTCTCCTTCAGTTTTCGTTATAATTTTGGTAAACTCCTAGTTAAGTAAGAACCAGCTAAATTGCACGGTACCTAGTTTGCATCAGCAATTGGAAAGTGGATGTTAACTAGGAACCGATGACTGTCCAGATGATTCAGAAACCTCTCAGTTTCGTTATTTCATTTTTCTAAGTATTCAGTGGTTTTGTTTGAACTTCAGAGCGTTGTCTTCATTCTCCGGATGATTCATTATCAGAATAGACTTACAACAATCTGTATAATTTTCAGCTGTCATTTTAAATTTCAATATAATGAGGTAGATTTTAGGAGTAAAATTTGGAATGATATGGAAAAGTTCTGCAGTCGGGATTCAGAAATGATACATATAATTAATGATTCAATTTATAGACTGAATACATAATTGCTCAGGTAATAGTTAACAGCATTTGCTGATGCTAACTAGGAACTGAGCAATTTACAAATTTTAACTTTTTCTAAGTAGTTGAGTGTGATCGGCAATTGAAATCCACCTCCTTTTTCTCACCTCCACCCCAGCGAATTGGAGGAAGTTGCCCCTGTACTGGTGGAGATCCAGAGCATCTAACCAGGAGGAGCTGTCCATGTGCGGGCGAGGGATCCACGACATCCTCCGGTTGGAGTGTCGACGACGAAGAGAAGAGATCGACCATACTGGGGAACGAGAAGAAAGGATTAATATAATGAGTAAATAAGAATAGTAACAGATATATAAACCTACCAAAAATTGATTAATATCAATTTAAGTTTCACATAATACTCGAAAATAAAATTTTGTTATTAGTATATCATATGCATACAGTATGTTCCGAAATAGAGGCCGATTGAGAACGTGGAACCGGTCGATAATTCAGAACTTACCCTGCACGAATAGAGTTAAAGAAATGTTAAAAGTTTCTCATTTAGATGTAGCGACACTGTAGCTAGTACAACTTTTAACAGAAACTTTTATTGCTAAAAAAGTACTGCGCGATAAAATCTTATTCTAAAATTGCTGCAGTTTTTTTTACCGCAGTACTTTTTTTTACCGAAGTACCCTTTTTACCGCTGTACTCTTTTTACCGCAGTACTCTTTTTACCGCAGTACTCTTTTTACCGCAGTTCTCTTTTTACCGCAGTACTCTTTTTACAGCAGTACTCTTTTTTACATCAGTAAACTTTTTTTTACCGCAGTACTCTTTTTACCGCAGTACTCTTTTTACCGATGTACTCTTTTTACCGATGTACTCTTTTTACCGCAGTACTCTTTTTTACATCAGTAAACTTTTTTTTCAGCAGTACTCTTTTTACCGCAGTACTCTTTTTACCGCAGTACACTTTTTACCGCAGAATTCTTTTTTACATCAGTAAACTTTTTTTACCGCAGTACTCTTTTTACCGCAGTACTCTTTTTACCGCAGTACTCTTTTTACCGCAGTACTCTTTTTACCGCAGTACTTCTATAGTTACTGCCCGTTTGGTCATAGTTCAAAGCAGTAAAATTTAAGTAGGTAATACATATTCCTATTGCAAAATACATGTACTATTTCTTGAACGTGAAATAGAGATTTTATCTTAAGTTTAACTTACAATATATGATGGAGAGTAACAATGAGTTTGGGGCAACATTTTAATAATATCGAGACAATGTTGTAATAATACTGAGACAATGTTCTAACAATAGTGAAGCAATGTTGTAATAATACTGAGACAATGTTCTAACAATAGTGAAGCAATGTTATAATGATATTGGGGCAATGTACTTTACTATATGCCAACATGCAAAACAGTTTTATAGTTTTAACATTATTGTTTCACTAACAAGTTTCTTATTTTCATACTGTATGTATAATGTATATGCCATACTATTTACTCTAATTTATAAACAAAAAAAATGTTAGCATAATACAGTGAAAAAGGTGAATAAATTTTTATATATTCTATGTGTAATAAATTTCGATCAGTAATAAGATTAAATAATCTAAATCTTTTCAATATTTGTAATAAATTTTCTTCACAAATAAAGAATTAATAATACTTTCTACGTGTTATAAATTTCTCTTCCCGCAAATCATTTTTCAATTACAAAATGTGACAAATTTAAAGGAGACTAAAATTACGAGAGAGAAAAACGCTATCGGATTAATATCTTACGATAAAGAACACTTCGGTCACGGTACTGTCTTGGTGTATTGTCTTGGTGTTAGTGTATTGTCTTGGTGTTAGTGTATTGTCTTGGTGTATTGTCTTGGTGTTAGTGTATTGTCTTGGTGTTAGTGTATTGTCTTGGTGTTAGTGTATTGTCTTGGTGTATTGTCTTGGTGTTAGTGTATTGTCTTGGTGTATTGTCTTGGTGTTAGTGTATTGTCTTGGTGTATTATCTTGGTGTTAGTGTATTGTCTTGGTGTTAGTGTATTGTCTTGGTGTATTGTCTTGGTGTTAGTGTATTGTCTTGGTGTTAGTGTATTGTCTTGGTGTATTGTCTTGGTGTTAGTGTATTGTCTTGGTGTTAGTGTATTGTCTTGGTGTTAGTGTATTGTCTTGGTGTATTGTCTTGGTGTTAGTGTATTGTCTTGGTGTATTGTCTTGGTGTTAGTGTATTGTCTTGGTGTATTATCTTGGTGTTAGTGTATTGTCTTGGTGTTAGTGTATTGTCTTGGTGTTAGTGTATTGTCTTGGTGTTAGTGTATTGCCTTGGTGTTAGTGTATTGCCTTGGTGTTAGTGTATTGTCTTGGTGTTAGGGTATTGTCTTGGTGTTAGTGTATTGTCTTGGTGTTAGGGTATTGTCTTGGTGTTAGGGTATTGTCTTGGTGTTAGGGTATTGTCTTGGTGTTAGTGTATTGTCTTGGTATTAGTGTATTGCCTTGGTGTTAGTGTATTGCCTTGGTATTAGTGTATTGCCTTGGTGTTAGTGTATTGCCTTGGTGTTAGTGTATTGTCTTGGTGTTAGGGTATTGTCTTGGTGTTAGTGTATTGTCTTGGTGTTAGTGTATTGTCTTGGTGTTAGTGTATTGCCTTGGTGTTAGTGTATTGCCTTGGTGTTAGTGTATTGTCTTGGTGTTAGGGTATTGTCTTGGTGTTAGTGTATTGTCTTGGTGTTAGGGTATTGTCTTGGTGTTAGGGTATTGTCTTGGTGTTAGGGTATTGTCTTGGTGTTAGTGTATTGTCTTGGTATTAGTGTATTGCCTTGGTGTTAGTGTATTGCCTTGGTATTAGTGTATTGCCTTGGTGTTAGTGTATTGCCTTGGTGTTAGTGTATTGTCTTGGTGTTAGGGTATTGCCTTGGTGTTAGTGTATTGTCTTGGTGTTAGGGTATTGTCTTGGTGTTAGTGTATTGTCTTGGTGTTAGGGTATTGTCTTGGTGTTAGTGTATTGTCTTGGTGTTAGGGTATTGTCTTGGTGTTAGGGTATTGTCTTGGTGTTAGGGTATTGTCTTGGTGTTAGGGTATTGTCTTGGTGTTAGTGTATTGTCTTGGTATTAGTGTATTGCCTTGGTGTTAGTGTATTGCCTTGGTGTTAGTGTATTGTCTTGGTGTTAGTGTATTGCCTTGGTGTTAGTGTATTGCCTTGGTGTTAGTGTATTGTCTTGGTGTTAGGGTACTGTCTTGGTGTTAGTGTATTGTCTTGGTGTTAGGGTATTGTCTTGGTGTTAGGGTATTGTCTTGGTGTTAGGGTACTGTCTTGGTGTTAGGGTATTGTCTTGGTGTTAGTGTATTGTCTTGGTGTTAGTGCATTGCCTTGGTGTTAGTGTATTGTCTTGGTGTTAGGGTACTGTCTTGGTGTTAGTGTATTGTCTTGGTGTTAGGGTATTGTCTTGGTGTTAGGGTATTGTCTTGGTGTTAGTGTATTGTCTTGGTGTTAGTGTATTGTCTTGGTATTAGTGTATTGCCTTGGTGTTAGTGTATTGCCTTGGTGTTAGTGTATTGTCTTGGTGTTAGGGTATTGCCTTGGTGTTAGTGTATTGTCTTGGTGTTAGGGTATTGTCTTGGTGTTAGTGTATTGTCTTGGTGTTAGGGTATTGTCTTGGTGTTAGTGTATTGTCTTGGTGTTAGGGTATTGTCTTGGTGTTAGTGTATTGTCTTGGTATTAGTGTATTGCCTTGGTGTTAGTGTATTGCCTTGGTGTTAGTGTATTGTCTTGGTGTTAGGGTATTGTCTTGGTGTTAGTGTATTGTCTTGGTGTTAGGGTATTGTCTTGGTGTTAGGGTAATATCTTGGTGTTAATGTATTGTCTTGGTGTTAGTGAATTGTCTTGGTGTTAGTGTATTGTCTTGGTGTTAGTGTATTGTCTTGGTGTTAGTGTATTGTCTTGGTGTTAATGTATTGTCTTGGTGTTAGGGTATTGTCTTGGTGTTAGGGTATTGTCTTGGTGTTAGTGTATTGTCTTGGTGTTAGTGTATTGTCTTGGTGTTAGTGTATTATCTTAGTGTTAGGGTATTGTCTTGGTGTTAGTGTATTGTCTTGGTGTTAGTGTATTGTCTTGGTGTTAAGGCAATACATTATTGTTTCAATATTGCGTAGGTGTTGTTTTAGTATCTCAACATCACGCTTTTCCATGCATCTTCTAGCTATATTTTCAACAGTAATTCTATTCCATGCATGACTCAGACTGTAGTAACCTGTTAACAGTGTATAGTTCATGTACTCAGGTACACCTTAGTGCACCCTGCCCGGGCACCAAGGTACATTATAATGTACCATGTGCATTGTGCAAGTACATGCATCCAAAGTAGTGCACCTTAATACAAGGTCACCCTGGAAGGGACGAACCAAATAAAGTGCATGCAGAATATGGAGAAAAGAAATAAGCATATGCAGTGAAGAACATAGGTATGTAATATTTTAAATAGAGTAAAAATATGTGGTGATTATCTGTAACTTATCCTCCTAATATGTGGTGATTATCTGTAACTTATTATCCAAATATGTGGTGACTATCTGTAACTTATCCTCCTAATATGCGGTGATTATCTGTAACTTATCCTCCAAATATGTGGTGATTATCTGTAACTTATCCTCCTAATATGTGGTGATTATCTGTAACTTATCCTCCAAATATGTGGTGATTATCTGTAACTTATCCTCCAAATATATGGTGATTATCTGTAACTTATCCTCCTAATATGTGGTGATTATCTGTAACTTATCCTCCTAATATGTGGTGATTATCTGTAACTTATCCTCCAAATATGTGGTGATTATCTGTAACTTATCCTCCAAATATGTGCTAATAATATACCAGTTTTCCCTCTAACTCAGTTTTCACATAGTCTAAATACTCCGTTTTCGATCAGTATAACATTCAGTGCATGTTAGCATATATAGAGAGTCAGTGCGTGGGCTGGTACTGCCAATCACTTACCTCTATGAGTCTATACCATTGAAGAAAAGATGTGGAGGTAAACAGTATAGGTAGACAGGAGAGGTTACTATTTTTATGGGTATGGGTAGTTCTGATGTACTTGATATACAGTAGGTAACGATTGTTATCTATTGTTAAGGGTTTGCTTAATGTACTTGATATACAGTAGGTAACAATTGTTATCTATTGTTAAGGGTTTGCTTAATGTACTTAATATACAGTAGGTAACAATTGTTATCTATTGTTAAGGGTTTGCTTAATGTACTTGATATACAGTAGGTAACAATTGTTATCTATTGTTAAGGGTGTGCTTAATGTACTTAATTTACAGTAGGTAACAATTGTTATCTATTGTTAAGGGTGTGCTTAATGTACTTAATATACAATAAGTAACAATTGTTATCTATTGTTAAGGGTATTTTTAATGTATTTAATATACAGTAGGTAACAATTGTTATCTATTGTTAAGGGTTTGCCTAATGTACTTAATATACAGTAGGTAACAATTGTTATCTATTGTTAAGGGTGTGCTTAATGTACTTAATATACAATAAGTAACAATTGTTATCTATTGTTAAGGGTATGCTTGATGTACTTGATATACAGTAGGTAACGATTGTTATCTATTGTTAAGGGTTTGCTTAATGTACTTAATATACAGTAGGTAACAATTGTTATCTATTGTTAAGGGTGTGCTTAATGTACTTAATTTACAGTAGGTAACAATTGTTATCTATTGTTAAGGGTGTGCTTAATGTACTTAATATACAATAAGTAACAATTGTTATCTATTGTTAAGGGTATTTTTAATGTATTTAATATACAGTAGGTAACAATTGTTATCTATTGTTAAGGGTTTGCCTAATGTACTTAATATACAGTAGGTAACAATTGTTATCTATTGTTAAGGGTGTGCTTAATGTACTTAATATACAATAAGTAACAATTGTTATCTATTGTTAAGGGTATGCTTGATGTACTTGATATACAGTAGGTAACGATTGTTATCTATTGTTAAGGGTTTGCTTAATGTACTTGATATACAGTAGGTAACGATTGTTATCTATTGTTAAGGGTTTGCTTAATGTACTTAATATACAATAAGTAACAATTGTTATCTATTATTAAGGGTATTTTTAATTTATTTAATATACAGTAGGTAACAAATGCCATCCACATCGTTTTAGAAAAAATATCGGTATTTTACGCATTATAATTCCTCCTTCTGTGACAAGGGTTTTTATATCGAAATAAATGAGTAAGTAATCTAATGATATAACATATAGGTAACATAAGGAAAATTTGAGTATATTTTTTATTAAATTAATGTGTCAAAATTACTCCCATCTATATGTCGATTATATGACAATAAGATAATGATATTAATTTATACACATTAAAGATATATTGTTGTAGTACATATGATTGCTGTAAAGAAAGGATATGAAAATATAATTATTAAAATATAAAATCTGAATATGGTAAAAAATATTTTGATGTAAAAGATCTTAATAGTCATTAATTAATATAGCATTTGTTAGTTAAAATGTTGGTGCAATATTGTTCGTTAACATGTTTTTGCGTTATTGTTCGTTAACATGTTGGTGCAATATTGTTTGTTAACATGTTTGTGCGTTATTGTTCGTTAACATGCTGGTGCAATATTGTTTGTTAACATGTTTGTGCGTTATTGTTCGTCAACATGTTTATGCGTTATTGTTCGTTAATATATGCTCGTACCTTTTTGTTCGTTAACATATTTGTGCGTTATTGTTCGTCAACATGTTCGTACGTTATTGTTCGAGACAGCGTTATAAGTTCCCAGACGGCGTGACGGTGACACAACGTCACGCTGAAACTCCGCAGGTCATTCACTCGAACCCGCGAAATGAACTTACGCGATACGCTACAACTTTTACCGTTACGAGTCGTGGGGTAAATGACGAGTTATTGGACTGTCTATATTTTCGATCATTTAAGAAAAAGTAAATAGTACAGTTTTAAATTTTAATTGGTATCCATGATACCTGCAGGTATCATGGATACCAACTCAGAACTTGTAGGTAGGAGAATGAAAATATGAGAATAAAAATAGGTGAATAAAAATGATACATTAATAAAAATTATTGTAACAATCTGATAGGTTTATTGGGTAATTATGAACCCATATTAATATGACTTTATATATAATAATTATTAGGTATAATTTATATACTATTTTTCTCCAAATTCATAATTAAATATGATAGAAAAGGTACATGGTTTTTCGGAATACACTGTATGTAGGTATTCCTGATTTAAAAAAACAACAATCATGTATAGCAACTATACAAATATATGATATATATGAGTTAAAATAAGTTTTAAAGTCATTTTATCTCAATAAAATAAATATATAATATATGTATTTGCCTTTCAGATTACCTGGAGTTTTTCTCAAAAATTTTCCTGGCGAAACCTTGTAGAGAGGTTCTCTCAGAGCATCACCATTGAGAACACATGCTAATTATGTGACTACACATAAAAATACACACTGTACACATATGCATTGCTGTGTGACTTGTGTGTTTAATACACATAAAGTTCACACAGTACACATAATAATACACACAGGGTATTCATCTGTATTGCTTAGTACACTAATACACAAAATACACATAACAATACATAAAATACACATAACAATACACTAATACAAAAAATACACATAACAATACACATAACAATACACTAATACAAAAAATACACATTACAATACACAAAATACACATAACAATACACTAATACAAAAAATACACATAACAATACACAAAATACACATAACAATACACAAAATACACATTACAATACACAAAATACACATAAAAATACACTAATACAAAAAATACACATAACAATACACAAAATACACATAACAATACACAAAATACACATTACAATACACAAAATACACATAAAAATACACTAATACAAAAAATACACATAACAATACACTAATACAAAAAATACACATAACAATACACAAAATACACATAACAATACACAAAATACACATAACAATACACAAAATACACATTACAATACACAAAATACACATAACAATACACTAATACAAAAAATACACATTACAATACACAAAATACACATAACAATACACAAAATACACATAACAATACACAAAATAGACATAACAATACACTAATACACAAAATAGACATAACAATACACACAGTACACATACACACGTGTTTGCACATATAACAATAAGGTTGAGTCTTACGTAAACAAGGAAGAGAAACAAGGTATAGCTAGCGTACTTACCTGACTAGGTACGCTGTGTAC
Organism: Caprella mutica; assembly: GCA_947561585.1. Lineage (NCBI taxonomy): Eukaryota > Metazoa > Arthropoda > Malacostraca > Amphipoda > Caprellidae > Caprella > Caprella mutica. Next base: position 8,679 of record CANNZV010004397.1, on the reverse strand, counting down.
TGGGTAGTACCGCTACTTATTTGTGCATACTTATTAGTAACGGTAGGGTATGTCCCTAGTTATTGAACGGTACCTTATTTTCGATCATAAGAGGAAAGTATATAATGATTTTTATTTAAGTTAAATATTACTTAAATTAAATAACGATTATTATATACTTTTTCTTATGTGATCGCAAATGTATAACTGTACGATAATTGGGAACATACCCGACATTCATTGTAGCTCAAGCTTCTCATTAATATATTAATGTGTAGTAAATCTATATATTAATTTTGATTTTGTGTAGTTAATATATTTATATCATACAAAAATTTATCAACTTGTTAATGGATGCAAAATAAAAATAAAAGAATAAGTATATTTGAGAATTCTATATTTTTTTGTGTCTAATTAACATGTTCACTATTTCAACAGTTATAATTTTTTTATATTGAAAAGCAAATAGGGTACAGGAACTATCTACCAAATCGAGATAATTCCTTCTTCATTTCAGTCATAGTTGATAGAAGGTCTTTTTTACCTCCTGGACCACTACAATTAGAAGGTTTTATAACTACACTATATATGTTGTGTCCTATTTATGTGCCATTTAAATATGCTTAAGTACTGAAGGTAAATCATTCTTCATCTAAATCTAACAACAGTCTCTGAACATTAGAAAATTAGAATTTACCTTTCTACGAGCATTAGCATTTAAGGTAAGTGTTGATATAGCATTGAAGGCTGCATTTTCACCAATTATCCTATAGGTAGTGAGTGCAGTGCAAATAAAAACAATATATGCATATGAAAACTGCAGGTAACAATGTGTACCGTCAGATGAAGAAATACTGGACATGTGAGTACTATCAGGCGAATAAGTTATGGTTACAAAAGTACAATCAGTTATAAAAGTTCTAGACTTATATTTACTTGACTGTTGTACATTCAATAATTATTTAAAGGCACGTGTTTTATAATATATTTGTCCGATAGTACTCATCTCTCATCACCTCTATTTTTTACCATTAGTAGGAAATATCTAAGCATTCATTCATCCAAAGGTGATATCAGTTTTACAATCTACAGACGAGGGACTTTTTAAGCGCAGTGTGAGGTCTGGTGTTAGTATTGGAAATGGTAAAGATAACTGTGAAGCAAATAGCAATGATAAAAACAACTGTGAAACAAATGGGAATGATAAAAACAACTGTGAAACAATTTGAAATGATGAGGACAATTGTGAAACAATTTAAAATGATGAATACAATTGTAAAACAATTTGGATTGGTAAAAATAACTGTGGAATAGTTGGTAATGATGAAACAATTGTGAAACAATTTGAAATGGTAAAGATAACTGTGAAACAATATGAAATACAATGAACAACAAGAAGTTTTTGCTATGCACCAATTCAAAAAGTTTTCTATAATCTTCACACTAGCAATACTATTCAATGCAAATTGCAGATATGTACTATCAGAGAAAAGATTCTTCGAATGATGTCATTTTATCGAATCACAGTTTTCTAATACCCTATCAATTTTTCAATTCTAATAAATTTGTAGTCGTGTACCCAAACCAATTTTTCAATATTTACAAGCATTACAATTATTGGTAAAATTTATTTTTTGGAAATGTTAAATTTCTTAACTGGCAAAAAGTAATTACGGATACACTTTTCTTTGACTGTACACTAATTGCAATATAACACATATAAATGTGAGTAAATTTATATATAAAAAAAGTTTAAAATATATTTTAGTTCAAAAAACGAATACTGAATTTGACAATACGTACCTTAAAACAACAAATTCTCAATGACAGAGTAGTTTTCATGCATCCATGCGCCATCACTGACCTCTGCAATACCCTAGCTCATTATACCTTTGGTCTAACATGCTGTATTGACACTGTGAACACTCTTTGGCACTGACAATGTCGAAAAAGTTATATCAATCACATTGACTGTTGACAGTGTAAACAAATCATTAGTGAGCTAAGTGAGGTTTGAAAGAGATTAAAGGAATTCACACCAAATTCGAAGGTTCATTAAAAGATTATACAGTCAGCAGACTTCTAATTTGAAATAAATAAACAAATTCAATCTTGAACTGCAGTATTAACTTCTACCAGAGAGAAAGTTATGGTGGGGCCATGTAAGATTGAAAGAGGGAGATTTATGGTGGGGCCACATAAGCTTTGGTGGGTTCTCATCTCAGTCTTCCATAAAGTAAGTTTCTTTCTTCTTCTGTTGTTTAATCCACCCTCCATTGTATAATCCACCCTCCGTTGTTTAATCCCCCTACGTTGTATATTTCTCCTCCGTTGTATATTTCCCCTCCGTTGTATATTTCCCCTCCGTTGTATATTTCCCCTTCGTTGTATATTCCCCCTCCGTTGTATATTTCTCCTCTGTTGTATATTCCCCCTCCATTGTATATTTCCCCTCCGTTGTATACTTCCCCTCCCCCTCCACCGTTGTTGAATCCCCCTCAGTTTATTAATACCCCCTCAGTTGTTTTTATGTAACCCCCCTCCCCCCCTTTGTTTAATCCCTTTACGTTGTTTATAGACTACCCCCCCCCCCCACTCTACTTTCTAAAGCACCCCTACCCAGTTGCTGGGCAAAGCAAAGCATACTTTGCTGGGTGAGAGAAAGTAAAGCAACTGCTGTGCAAAGCCACCCAGGGGGAAAGCTAGGGTGGTATTATCGGAGATTGAGATGGACACCATTTAATCTTCCATGGCCCCACCATACGTACATCTCTTCCCCTCTTAATCTTCTATGGCCCCACCATAACTAACCCCCTCTTGATCTTCTATGGCCCCACCATACCTATCTCCCCCTCTTTATCTTCTATGGCCCCACCATAACTATCTCCTTCTTAATCTTTTATGGCCCAACCATAACTATCCCCCTCTTGATTTTCTATGGGCCCACCATAACTATCCCCCTCCTAATCTTCTATAACCCCACCATAACTATCCCCCTCTTAATCTTCTATAACCCCACCATACCTATCCCCCTCTTATATTCTTCTATAGCCCCACCATAACTATCCCCCTCTTGATCTAATCTTCTATGGCCCTTTTCAAAAAGATTTAATTTTAATAAACAGTGTAAATTATATATATAAATTAATTTAAAAAATATTTCTTCTTTAAAATATTCAAATATTAGACATAAGAGTGTATAATTTAGGGTAAGTTCCAAGTTATTGCACAGTTCCACATTTCCGACCAGAGATGAGTAAACTATACAATAAAGATTATTTAATTATCATGAATCCAAATTAAAATAAAATTAATATTATAATATTTACCGATATATATGTATTATTGAACGGAAATTAGTATTCACATTTTAAATTTATTATATTTCATATATTCTAAGCAATGAGGATAATAATTATTACAATTCTTCTATCAAATATATAATTATTTATATTAAATAGATATCAAATATATATATTTTACCATTACTGCTTCAATATGGGCAGCAACAGGTCATAGGCTTTACCTGTTCATATCGTACGATATCATTAACAGTAACACGATACTCTGTAATTAACTCTAGACGTCAACAAACAAGGAGAACTATCCAGTTAGTACACCGGTGACTCAGACTCCAATTCTAGTCTCAATAAGCGCCACCTCCCGTGCTAGTGTAAACAGTAAAGTCATTCCCTGGTTAGTACACCGGTGACTCAGACTCCAATTCTAGTCTCCATAAGCGCCACCTCCCGTGCTAGTGTAAACAGTAAAGTCATTCCCTGGTTAGTACACCGATGACTCAGACTCCAATTCTAGTCTCCATAAGCGCCACCTCCCTTGCTAGTGTAAACAGTAAAGTCATTCCCTGGTTAGTACACCGGTGACTCAGACTCCAATTCTATCCTCCATAAGCGCCACCTTCCGTCCCGTCGAAAGTGTTTAGTCTTTATGGGTTTATTAATTATTATTTCTTTTCTACATCAGTAAGTAACTGGTTGACTGAAACGTATTTGTGAAGCTTTATAATTTTTAAATCAATAAAGAGATATATTTAACGAACAAAATCAAACTCGTATAGTAAAGCTGACTATAGGTAAAATAAATAGATTTTATTAGAAGTATTTCTTTTATTGTTTCAAATAAAATTATGTATATATTTTATCATTAAATATAGAATAAAACACTAGACAATTTTTTTTTTCAATTTGACTCTTGACAGCTTTGGGTAACTTCTGAGTTATGGGTAGGTGCCACAATTTCGATCATATAAAATATTTAAAAATATGAAATCTTCAATTTGATTAAACTTTCGATTGCCTTCATTAAATTATATGATAATTTAAATTTAAATGTTATTATATTTTATGGAAATATATGTGGAACATACCCTATAAGGGCATAATAATATCACACTAATTGCACAAAATAAATGTGAAGATAAAATAGTTGGAATACCTTGCGTACCGTCACAGATAAAATGTACTGACCATCTGAACTTATTTATATAGTACTCAAATGAGTGATATAGTATGAAATAAATTAAAAATGTATATAATACAAAAATATACAATATTAAATACATAATAATAATTTAAAATATAGTAAAAAATAAATAAACAAAAAAAAAAGCATTATATAACCAGAATATTCTGTCAAATAAATTTTTTTATGACAACAACAAATTTCAAATTTCAATATCAAAAACTCTGAATTAAAATTATTCATAGAAGTGATACTCATACATACACTCATTCATACATCGTTCACACAGTACACAGACAGGTTAATACAGGGACTGCAATGACTGTGTGAGTCAGGAAGTCACTTACAATCACCATATTAGGATGTACCGTGACAGAGAGTCCATTGTGCGATGGTGGGGGAGGCACCCAAATAACTTCAATCTAGGACACTCTCATAAAAACTAAGTCATGAGATGCAAAATAAAATTAATTATTAGATTTAATTCGTACACAGGAATTAAAAAATTAGAATAAACCCCCATGATAATTTTTTACCGCTATTTGAAAGGCACCAATAATAATAATATTTTTTCTAAAGTCCAGAAGAAGCAGACCTTCTTGAAATAATTAAAAAGATAAATGAATTCAAAGAACCAGGACGTTCATTGTTTAAAATATCAGATAGTCACCTTATAAAATCAACATTCTGAAGATGTTCCATTGATGATGCACGGTAGGAGAGACTTTGATTCCAAGAAATTATTTTAAATGATCTAACTATTCACATATTTTTAACTATTCTCACGTTCACATATTTTTATCTATCCTGATATTCATATGTTTTTAACAATTCTCACGTTAACACTTCATACTATATATCTAAAAGTAAACAGTGCTATTTTACAGTGTCACACACTATACAGTGTCGCACACTGTACAGTATGTGACACTGTACAGACACAGTATATACAGGGTGACCCTCTTTCCTAGACCATCAAGAGCCCCTTGTTTCAACATATCCTCATTATTGACCTTTGGACATAAGAGATATTTAGTACAATGGCTATACGGTGTAGTACAAATATATAACAAGATTTGAATATATAGCTTCTGAAACTGAATAAGCTTTTTGAGCAGGAATGACGTAATTTTTACTCTAATTCAATGTAGGTAGGTAAGGACCTTCTGTGTTTATCACTTTCTGTTTACCATTGGTGTCATTCTGATGTTTGTGTCACTAGTAGAAGTAGGTATTGACACTGTATCACCTTCTGTGTACCATTGGTGTCATGTGACGTCAGTGTCGCTAGTACGCGACCATTTTGGAGCGTTGAAAACGCTTCAAAAACGCTCCTGTTATTTCACCTTTAAGATTGTAACAAAAAGTTATATTCTTTTTATAGAAAATTGAGTGAAGTAATACAAAGTGATAGTTTTTAAATGTATGTATCTTCTAATTTCTTTTGTATGTAACATTTTACATACATATAAGTACATATGTTTATGTAATAAATACAATTTTATATTGGGATATATAATGTAAAATATTGAAATCTGATAGTAATTTTAGAAAGTATTTTTCTTATTTACCAAACAGTAGACAGCAAGTTTTCAAACAAGTTTCAATATTTAGAACAGAAGACTACTGAACCTACTATAAAATATCATTAATTAAAATCTCTCATTCGCTAAATTTGTCTTGGTTGACGATCGAGTATAGTCACCCCGTATCTAAGACCAGTGAATGAAAGTGAATGAAGGTGAATGATGAATGTGAATGAATGTGAATGAATGTGAATCAAATAGTGACATTAATTGCTAATGTATTGGCCCTAATTTACCCTCACAGAGACCCTTGTGAGGGTAAGAAAGTGACAGAGGAACTACCGGAGAAAAGAGTCACTGTGATGATGTACTATCAGAGAAAAGAGTCACTGTGATGATGTACTATCAGAGAAAAGAGTCACTGTGATGATGTATTATCAGAGAAAAGAGTCACTGTGATGGTGTACTATCAGAGAAAAGAGTCACTGTGATGATGTACTATCAAAGAAAAGAGTCACTGTAATGATGTACTATCAGAGAAAAGAGTCACTGTGATGATGTACTATCAGAGAAAAGAGTCACTGTGATGATGTATTATCAGAGAAAAGAGTCACTGTGATGATGAACTATCAGAGAAAAGAGTCACTGTGATAATGAACTATCAGAGAAAAGAGTCACTGTGATGATGTACTATCAGAGAAAAGAGTCACTGTGATGATGTACTATCAGAAAAAGAGTCACTGTGATGATGTACTATCAGAGAAAAGAGTCAATGTGATGATGTACTATCAGAGAAAAGAGTCACTGTTATGATGTACTATCAGAGAAAAGAGTCACTGTGATGATGTACTATCAGAGAAAAGAGTCACTGTGATGATGTACTATCAGAGAAAAGAGTCACTGTGATGATGTACTATCAGAGAAAAGAGTCACTGTGATGATGTACTATCAGAGAAAAGAGTCACTGTGATGATGTACTATCAGAGAAAAGAGTCACTTTGATGATGTGCTATCAGAGAAAAGAGTCACTGTGATAATGTACTATCAGAGAAAAGAGTCACTGTGATGATGTACTATCAGAGAAAAGAGTCACTTTGATGATGTACTATCAGAGAAAAGAGTCACTGTGATGATGTACTATCAGAGAAAAGAGACACTGTGATGATGTACTATCAGAGAAAAGAGTTACTGTGATGATGTACTATCAGAGAAAAGAGTCACTGTGATGATGTACTATCAGAGAAAAGAGTCACTGTGATGATGTACTATCAGAGAAATGAGTCACTGTGATGATGTACTATCAGAGAAAAGAGTCACTGTGATGATGTACTATCAGAGAAAAGAGTCACTGTGATGATGAACTATCAGAGAAAAGAGTCACTGTGATGATGTACTATCAGAGAAAAGAGTCACTGTGATGATGTACTATCAGAGAAAAATGTCACTGTGATGATGTACTATCAGAGAAAAGAGTCACTGTGATGATGTACAATCAGAGAAAAGAATCACTGTGATAATGTGCTATCAGAGAAAAGAGTCAATGTGACGATGTACAATCAGAGAGAAGAGTCACTGTGATGATGTGCTATCAGAGAAAAGAGTCACTGTGATGATGTGCTATCAGAGAAAAGAGTCACTGTGATGATGTATTATCAGAGAAAAGAGTCACTGTGATGATGTTTTATCAGAGAAAAGAGTCACTGTGATGATGTACTATCAGAGATAAGAGTCACTGTGATGATGTACTATCTGAGAAAAGAGTCACTGTGATGATGTACTATCAGAGAAAAGAGTCACTGTGATGATGTGCTATCAGAGAAAAGAGTCACTGTGATGATGTACTATCAGAGAAAGAGTCACTGTGATGATGTACTATCAGAGAAAAGAGTCAGTGTGATGATGTACTATCAGAGAAATGAGTAACTGTGATGATGTACTATCAGAGAAAAGAGTCACTGTGATGATGTGTTATCAGAGAAAAGCGTCACTGTGATGATGTATTATCAGAGAAAAGAGTCACTGTGATGATGTGCTATCAGAGAAAAAGTCAATGTGACGATGTACAATCAGAGAAAAGAGTCACTGTGATGATGTGCTATCAGAGAAAAGAGTCACCGTGATGATGTGCTTTCAAAGAAAAGAGTCACTGTGATGATGTACTATCAGAGAAAAGAGTCACTGTGATGATGTATTATCAGAGAAAAGAGTCACTGTGATGATGTACTATCAGAGAACAGAGTCACTGTGATGATGTACTATCAGAGGAAAGAGTCACTGTGATGATGTACTATCAGAGAAAAGAGTCACTGTGATGATGTACTATCAGAGAAAAGAGTCACTGTGATGATGTACTATCAGAGAAAAGAGTCACTGTGATGATGTACTATCAGAGAAAAGAGTCACTGTGATGATGTACTTTCAGAGAAAAGAGTCACTGTGATGATGTATTATCAGAGAAAAGAGTCACTGTGATGATGTACTATCAGAGAAAAGAGTCACTGTGGTGATGTACTATCAGAGAAAAGAGTCACTGTGATGATGTACTATCAGAGAAAAGAATCACTGTGATGATGTACTATCAGAGAAAAGAGTCACTTTGATGATGTACTATCAGAGAAAAGAGTCACTGTGATGATGTACTATCAGAGAAAAGAGTCACTGTGATGATGTACTATCATAGAAAAGAGTCACT
>CANNZV010004396.1:40450-82331 GCA_947561585.1 Caprella mutica | reverse complement strand
AAGAGTTAAAACAACCACCAATAGTTGTAAATAAAGTGCACAGTGAAGAGTTAAAACAACCACCAATAGTTGTAAATAAAGTGCACAGTGAAGAGTTAAAACAACCACCAATAGTTGTAAATAAAGTGCACAGTGAAGAGTTAAAACAACCACCAATAGTTGTAAATAAAGTGCACAGTGAAGAGTTAAAACAACCACCAATAGTTGTAAATAAAGTGCACAGTGAAGAGTTAAAACAACCACCAATAGTTGTAAATAAAGTGCACAGTGAAGAGTTAAAACAACCACCAATTGTTGTAAATAAAGTGCACAGTGAAGAGTTAAAACAACCACCAATTGTTGTAAATAAAGTGCACAGTGAAGAGTTAAAACAACCACCAATAGTTGTAAATAAAGTGCACAGTGAAGAGTTAAAACAACCACCAATAGTTGTAAATAAAGTGCACAGTGAAGAGTTAAAACAACCACCAATAGTTGTAAATAAAGTGCACAGTGAAGAGTTAAAACAACCACCAATAGTTGTAAATAAAGAGCACAGTGATGAGTTAAAACAACCACCAATAGTTGTAAATAAAGTGCACAGTGAAGAGTTAAAACAACCACCAATTGTTGTAAATAAAGTGCACAGTGAAGAGTTAAAACAACCACCAATAGTTGTAAATAAAGTGCACAGTGAAGAGTTAAAACAACTACCAATTGTTGTAAATAAAGTGCACAGTGAAGAGTTAAAACAACCACCAATAGTTGTAAATAAAGTGCACAGTGAAGAGTTAAAACAACCACCAATAGTTGTAAATAAAGTGCACAGTGAAGAGTTAAAACAACCACCAATAGTTGTAAATAAAGAGCACAGTGATGAGTTAAAACAACCACCAATAGTTGTAAATAAAGTGCACAGTGAAGAGTTAAAACAACCACCAATTGTTGTAAATAAAGTGCACAGTGAAGAGTTAAAACAACCACCAATAGTTGTAAATAAAGTACACAGTGAAGAGTTAAAACAACCACCAATAGTTGTAAATAAAGTGCACAGTGAAGAGTTAAAACAACCACCAATAGTTGTAAATAAAGTGCACAGTGAAGAGTTAAAACAACCACCAATAGTTGTAAATAAAGTGCACAGTGAAGAGTTAAAACAACCACCAATTGTTGTAAATAAAGTGCACAGTGAAGAGTTAAAACAACCACCAATAGTTGTAAATAAAGTGCACAGTGAAGAGTTAAAACAACCACCAATAGTTGTAAATAAAGAGCACAGTGATGAGTTAAAACAACCACCAATAATTGTAAATAAAGTGCTCAGTGAAGAGTTAAAAACAACCACCAATAGTTGTAAATAAAGTGCACAGTGAAGAGTTAAAACAACCACCAATAATTGTAAATAAAGTGCTCAGTGAAGAGTTAAAACAACCACCAATAGTTGTAAATAAAGTGCACAGTGAAGAGTTAAAACAACCACCAATAGTTGTAAATAAAGTGCACAGTGAAGAGTTAAAACAACCACCAATAGTTGTAAATAAAGTGCACAGTGAAGAGTTAAAACAACCACCAATAGTTGTAAATAAAGTGCACAGTGAAGAGTTAAAACAACCACCAATAGTTGTAAATAAAGTGCACGGTGAAGAGTTAAAACAACCACCAATAGTTGTAAATAAAGTGCACAGTGAAGAGTTAAAACAACCACCAATAGTTGTAAATAAAGAGCACAGTGATGAGTTAAAACAACCACCAATAGTTGTAAATAAAGTGCACAGTGAAGAGTTAAAACAACCACCAATTGTTGTAAATAAAGTGCACAGTGAAGAGTTAAAACAACCACCAATAGTTGTAAATAAAGTACACAGTGAAGAGTTAAAACAACCACCAATAGTTGTAAATAAAGTGCACAGTGAAGAGTTAAAACAACCACCAATAGTTGTAAATAAAGTGCACAGTGAAGAGTTAAAACAACCACCAATAGTTGTAAATAAAGTGCACAGTGAAGAGTTAAAACAACCACCAATTGTTGTAAATAAAGTGCACAGTGAAGAGTTAAAACAACCACCAATAGTTGTAAATAAAGTGCACAGTGAAGAGTTAAAACAACCACCAATAGTTGTAAATAAAGAGCACAGTGATGAGTTAAAACAACCACCAATAATTGTAAATAAAGTGCTCAGTGAAGAGTTAAAAACAACCACCAATAGTTGTAAATAAAGTGCACAGTGAAGAGTTAAAACAACCACCAATAATTGTAAATAAAGTGCTCAGTGAAGAGTTAAAACAACCACCAATAGTTGTAAATAAAGTGCACAGTGAAGAGTTAAAACAACCACCAATAGTTGTAAATAAAGTGCACAGTGAAGAGTTAAAACAACCACCAATAGTTGTAAATAAAGTGCACAGTGAAGAGTTAAAACAACCACCAATAGTTGTAAATAAAGTGCACAGTGAAGAGTTAAAACAACCACCAATAGTTGTAAATAAAGTGCACGGTGAAGAGTTAAAACAACCACCAATAGTTGTAAATAAAGTGCACAGTGAAGAGTTAAAACAACCACCAATAGTTGTAAATAAAGTGCACGGTGAGGGGTTAGGTCGGCAATACATCTTTTCCCCTCTCTCTATTAGGCAATAATAAGAGTGACAAAAAGAGGATAAAAATGTGAATATGAGAAAAGATAAAAAGAAAGAAAAGAAGAAAAGGAAAAGAGTTCTTGTCATCTTTGTGAGAAAGTATACAGCTGTGTGGCTTAGCGTAATGATGAGGGAGATGAGGGTAGTCTGTGTAGTCACACAGTGTGTAGTCACACAGAGTGTGTGTAGTCACACAGAGTGTGTGTAGTCACACTATATGTGACTACAATCATTTCTTTAGATTAAACATATAATAAATAAAGAAGGATTAATTTTTCTTAAAAAATTGAAGAAAAATAATTTAATAAGAAATAAAATTTAATAAGAAATAAAATTTAATAAGAAAAAAAAATTTCACTTACCCCAGACTGAGCATGACTCTTGTGGAGTGTGACTACTATCTGAAAAGAGAGTGAGAGAGTGAGAAAGAGAGTGTGAGAGGTGGAGGGAGGGGTGAGTGTGAGAGAAGATATAGACTATAGAGATAAAGGAGAGTGAGAGTGAGAGTAAAAGAGAGGATGAGTGAGAGAAGAGAGTGATGGTATAGAGAGTGAAGAACATACTAAGTCAATATATTTTAATGCATGATATGCAGGCATACCCCGCTATTATTACCTCTCACACATGTGACAATCTAATAAGTGTGGAACATGTCCTGCTTTTATTTCCTTTAGCGTAGAAAATATTTTAGGAACAGTTTTGTTAATTTTGTCGGTCGTTTTCAGTTAGGCTGTTTTAAATTAAATTTTATTAAGTAATTTATCAAATTATTACTATATTACGTAATTTACGCGGGTATAACATAAATCATTTTATGGTAAATATTATTTACCATTATGTGTTTTTAATCCATCCCATCTACATAAGTTACGACAAAAAAATCTCAACTAAAAACGACCAACAAAATAACTAAAACTACTCCTAAAATATTTTATTCTACACCAGAGGAAATAATAGCGAGACATGTCCCACTCTTATTCGATTGTCATAAGTGTGAGACGTAATAAGAGCGGGGTTTGCCTGTACAAGAACTAATTTTTCAGAATTATGAATTATGTCTAACTTTACAATGAATAAAATAGTCAGTGAAAAATCATAAAAAACTATAATACTCGAGAAAATATTTATAAAATATAAATAAGTTAAACATACGTAAAATAACTTTCATGTATGTATAGTGCAAAAGAATTCACAAAAGAATTTGTTTGTTTATTTTTTATTTATTAAAAAAATTTATTTATTTTTAAATATAAGTTTTTAGGGCTGTTTATTATAAAAAAATTATAAATACTATGGAAACGTAGAAAATTGTATAATGAAATATACGATTCTAATCATAGCCTAATTATATATCAATATATATTAAAGAAATTAATTGAAATATTATTCATTAATTGAAATTAAACAAAGAAATAGAACTTCGTAGGGTAAGTTTTGAATTATCGGACGGTTCCACATTTTCGATAATTTAAGAAAAAAAATTAAAAGTTGAATAATAATTATTATATAATCTTTTCTTTCATGATTGAAAATGTGGAACAGTTCTATAACTTGGAGCTTTCCCTACATTCTTTTTTATATTTTATGACTTCGGAACCAAAGGCCATATCGGTGACGTCAAAAGGAAATTAAATACAAAGGACTGAAAGAAGCAGTCAGAAAGGAAAGTGACTTAAAGAACTAAGTCATATACTACTAATCGGTGAGTAGTTCGTGGATGCAGAAAAGCTACTTCGTGAGTGCAGTCACTTACCAAGGAATGTGACGAAAAGGGACACAAGCACCGGTGACTGCATTCACGGATGGAAGAGGAAAATGAAGAGGTGATAGTAAAGGAAGCCTACGAGTTTACCTAAAATCAAATCTATGAGGAAAAGGAAGAGGTGATAGCAAATGAAGCCTACGAGTCTACCTAAAATTAAATCTAAGAGGAAAATGAAGAGGTGATAGTAAATGAAGCCTACCAGTCTACCTAATACAAAATCAAAGACCTCGTAGTTGAAGAGCATAACCCTAGCGCTATCCTCTAAAACTGCAAGTAGCGTTAGAAAAATGATAAACATGGTAAAAAAGAAAAAAAGACAATACATAATCCAAATTACAACAGTTCGGGGCCCAAGGGACGCCACCCCCTTCTCTTCCATTCACCACAGACAGCTTTAGGATAGAGCCCCTGGGATCAATGTATTTTGATAGCCATAAACAAACATAATATTATTATAATTTAAATAGGGTCACGCAGGTAAATTGCGGCCCTATCAAGAGAGTCTCTAAAACTTTCTGAACCGAAATTACATTAAAATGTTGCATAGCTATCAAAAGAAGCGCAGTGCATGCTATAATTTATTAATTTAAGTTTTTAACGTGTGTTTTGAAGCTATGATGTTTCTGTTGTTAGAGGCCGCAGTTTGTTAGTGTGCCGCAATTTACCTGCTTGACCCTATTATAATTAGGTAATATGTATGAAAAATAAGTATCCAGAAATTATTGCTTCATTATCCTACATAAAAAATATATAACAGTTTAAAAAGGTAAATCATATATTTATATTTAAAGGATAGGAATCATAGATGAAAAATGAGAAGTTAGCCTAAAATCACTAATTATGAAATATAAACTTATAAATTATTGAAGAAAATCTATGAATAGAATGAGTATGGCTGGAAAAGTGAAAAGAGACGGTATTTACAGTCCCCTGACAGTGTTAAATCTAACTATTTTTTTCTCTAATAAGTATCTTATTTTTATTTACTTACATTATAGGTTTCGTGCACGGAGACTCTGTAGAAGAGAAGTCAGTCACCTTTTATTAGTTGCCATCTTTACTCCAGTTATCATCACTTAGTATCTTGTACACTCACTCTGAAAACACTTTAACACTAAAAAAGAGCCTCTTGAAGTAATTAGTGAAACCACTGGAAAAGAGGGCCAAAAACAGCATCCGCGAATTAGAGTTTTCCGAAGCAATAATGCGATTGCAATCTTTTCACTAAATGCCCCGCGTTCAAATGTAACGTCTCATTTAACGGATGGCTAAAAAAGTCAATGTAATAGATAGCGTAAAGAAGCTAGGTAGCAAACGCATCGCTACATTCACCGTTACGTGGCTTCAAGTCAAGCGTGTAGTCGGGACTAAGGATGTGGTACCGTGAAGCGTGTGCATCCATAACACCGCCTACAAACCCCGCCCATCCCGTGCTCTTTAGAACCCTCTTGCAGTATCCATGGTCCTCAAGACCCGCCCACATACCAGAACGCCCCACCCCTTTCTCCCCGTCAGTAGCATTCGGACTCATTGTCCGTCAGTGAGCTGATTCGAAAGCCCCTCCTAAGCCAGTAAGCTATTCTTCCAAGTAAATCCCTCCTATTAACCTTCTATGATCCTCCCATCGAATTGCCGCGATGTTGCACCATTCTTCGAGACTTTTTAACCCCGAGTTTTATTTGTAAGTTATTGTGAGGCATCGGCGGTTGGAGTCATTTTGATTTAATGGTGTAATTTGTTGGCACTTGTCCTAGGAGCTTCAGAATAATTTCCTTCTGATTACAGGACACCTCATCATCATCATCATTACGATATGCAAAATTAACTCAAAACTTGACTAAATGAATGACAATACGATAACTACATGGTGCTATACATTCTCCGCGCAATTCAGCGAATTGCGCAATCTCGAGAGTGCGCTGAGCTCTTTTAATCAAAGAACACCCAGTAGTAGAAGTAGGTATGGACACTGTATCACCTTCTGTGTACCATTGGTGTCATTTTGACGTCAGAGTCGCTAGTAGAAGTAGGTATGGACACTGTATCACCTTCTGTGTACCATTGGTGTCATTTTGATGTCAGAGTCGCTAGTAGAAGTAAGTATGGACACTGTATCACCTTCTGTGTACCATTGGTGTCATTTTGATGTCAGAGTCGTTAGTAGAAGTAGGTATGGAAACTGTATCACCTTCTGTGTACCATTGGTGTCATTTTGACGTCAGAGTCGCTAGTAGAAGTAGGTATGGATGGTGACCAGTCCTTTCGTCGAAAGCACATTCGACCTACGACACTTTCCACGAACGACACTTTCCACGAACGACACTTTCCACGAACAACACTTTCGCCGAAAACACTATACGTTATAAATATAAAGAGATATTGTCCACCTAAGGTTAGGTTAGCGGTCCGGTTGGTAGGGTTTAGGTTTGATGGTGACAAAATTTATACTTTACTGTATTTTACTGTAAAATAAGTATACCTTATTTAGGTAAACAATTGTAATTTTTTCGGCGAAAGTGTTTTCAGTGAAAGGATGTAGAGCCGCCATGGATACTCTATTGCCTTCTCAAATTTATCAATGATATAATCTTAATTAATCAATAAGATAATATTGGAGAAAACCTAAAATTGTTGTATATACGATTAAGAAGATTATAATTTACTGTATTCAAGAATACTGAAAATAGGTATTGTATTAATGAGAAATAAAGGATTGTGTTCACGAATGAAGATCACAATTAAACAATATTGTGTTCACGAATTATGATTAATTATTCTTGTATTGTCGGATTATGATTATTCTTGTATTGACGGATTATGATTATTATTGTATTGACGGATTATGATTATTATTGTATTGACGGATTATGATTATTATTGTATTCACGGATTATGATTATTTTTGTATTCACGAATGATAATTAATTATTATTATATTATCGGATTATGATTATTATTGTATTAACGGATTATGATTATTATATCCCTATTTACAAATATATTATTAATATCATATTTTATGACTTTGAACTAATTTAATATTTAGTTGTTTATAATAATTGATTATGTGAAAATTATTTTTATCATTTTATCAATGTAAATTAATTTAGATATAAATACCATTGCAGTATAAATTAGAAATATATTATTTAAATTATATCTATATATATACACATATAACTACGGGTGAATAAATTTAGGACACATAAATTAAATTTAAATATGTGCCCCGTAAACAATTTCACATAGCATACACATGTTTATCATGTAGTTAGTGGTTTATATTGGGCAATACAGTATATATAAATATGTGTACATATATAAATATGTGTTATCCTCATTGAATCAATCTAACCATCAAAAAAGCATATACATAAAATGTTGTATTCCACTATAAAACAATTTCTCAAAATTCATATCAGATAGAGATTGTACACATGTTAAAAATTGACCACATCATATCCACATACATAATACACACATGTTTAACATGTGTAAGTACCACTTGGTATACACATGTTTTAAATGAGTAAGTACCACTTGGTATACACATGTTTTAAATGAGTAAGTGGCACATGGTATACACATGTTTTAAATGAGTAAGTACCACATGGTATACACATGTTTTAAATGAGTAAGTGCCACATGGTATACACATGTTTTAAATGAGTAAGTACCACATGGTATACACATGTTTTAAATGAGTAAGTACCACATGGTATACACATGTTTTAAATGAGTAAGTGCCACATGGTATACACATGTTTTAAATGAGTGAGTACCACATGGTATACACATGTTTTAAATGAGTAAGTACCACATGGTATACACATGTTTTAAATGAGTAAGTGCCACATGGTATACACATGTTTTAAATGAGTAAGTGCCACATGGTATACACATGGAATTGTCTGCAGTTTAGAACAAAAATAATTAGTTTTTATATTAAGAAATAATTAATATTTCAATGAGCTTATTCTATTATATAGAAATTTAACGTATCGAAAGTTTAATGAATAAATATTTTAACTTTCAGTTTATTTTGTTAAATAAATTATACTTGAATAATATTACATTGCATTCAATAATTTTAAACACAAATTAATAGTTATTTATTTATTATATAAGATCTTAAAAATGAAAATTTGGTTTTAATTGTACGGATTTTATACAATCTATTTTTTTCGATTGAATCGATTTCAAAATTTTAAACTGAGTTGCTGTACGTACATATATTATAGGTTAAAAATATATTTATTTACCTATTATATACAGTACGTAGGTAAATACAATATATAAAATATATTTCGTTGTTTAAGTTTTAATATAGAAATTTATCATTAAATTGTAATTGATTTATTTATTAATAGGAAGTTTAAATAAATAATTTACTATATTTATATAGTAAACAGGTTTAATGAATTTTAAAAACAAAATAAATGAAAATTTACTATATTTATTTATTTAAATATATGTAGGTTTTTAGTAACTTTTTAGTATGAAATTTTCCCATTAAATAATAAGTAAATTTAAATGATTAAATTAATGTTATTTTACATTATATTTAACATAGAATATATTAAAAAAATATTTAATGAATAAATACGTAGGGAAAATATTTCAATAATTATCTGTTACTTATTGATCAATCTTTAATCTTAAACTGAAATAAATTATATAATTTATTCACTTAATCAAAATAAATTATTTCTAAAATATTTTTTCAATCTATTAATTAATTTATTGTTTCTTTAATTATAAAATAGTATTTTAGTATACATAATTGAAGGCAAGCTATATAACTCCATATCTTCAAATTTGAACTTTATTTAAATTCATGTATAATATAACATTTAAATTAAATGCAATAATTTAATTTTTCAAATTCACCTTCATGACGGTCCCAAATTGCGTCACATAAAATTTTCGGTTAGCGTGACCGATCTCTCCGCGTATAATGACCGTGTGAACGGACGGTAAGGTGCCGAAAATGTGATCACATAATTGTAGTTAATGTGACTACTTAATTTAATTAAAATAAGTGTGATCATTTAATTTAACTTAATGTGATTATTCATTATTATTTAATTTAATTAGTGAAATTTTCTCTGGGAAACAGATCAGTGAAATTAGATTATTTTCCGCTACTTGAAATTTCTCACATACTAACAAGGTAGGGTAAGTTTCAAGTTATCGGACAGTTCCACATTTTCGATCACATTTAAATAGTAAATAGAAATTTCTATTATATATTTTTGTCTCTCTAAACTGACCCCAAATAAATATATAAAATAAAAAATTTTCGCTCTTTGAATTTTTTTTTTTCATATCATTATAATTTTTTGTGATATGAATTAAAATTTTTATGGCACTAGAAATTAATCATTTACTATATTTTAAAATAATTAGATAAAGGTTAAAAAATTGAAAAGTGTTAAATATTTGTTTCAAATATGAAGGATATTTTTTATCGTTTTTCTATTGCGTTAAAAGTCTGCGGACTTCTTGTGCCACATTTTATTTTTCAGTGTCAATTTTTGATCACTTCAGAAAGTCAAAAATATTAAACTGGGTATATTTGAATTGTAAATAATATAAATATTACATAATCATCATAATAAAAACGAATGAATAAGCTTGTATATTTATAAATTGTTTGAAAATTATAAGAAAATTATTTTCAACTAATGATTTAAAGTGGCAGATTGTGTATATTGTAAATGGATGAATAAAGTTGTAAATAATAAATTGTATTGTAAATTGATAATGTTTTAAATGATTGTAAATAAATTAATATGATTGTTTGAATTAATATCATATAGCTAAATTATCAAAATTGGAAATAAATGATTTCAATTAAATAAATGATTATAATTAAATGAATGAAAATGAATGAAAATGATTATAAATTAATGAAAATGATTATAAATGAATGAAAATGATTATAAATTAATGAAAATGATTATAAATAAATGAAAATGATTATAAATAAATGAAAATGATTATAAATAAATGAAAATGATTATAAATAAATGAAAATGATTATAAATAAATGAAAATGATTATAAATAAATGAAAATGATTATAAATAAATGAAAATGATTATAAATAAATGAAAATGATTATAAATAAATGAAAATGATTATAAATAAATGAAAATGATTATAAATAAATGAATAAGATTACACATGGATTTATATGTATAAAACTAAATGATAAAAATATATTAAACTAATAATATTAAAAATAAATTCTAAAAGCTATAAATAAATGAATAAGATTATAAATTAGATAATATCATTATAAATAAATGTATATGATTATAAATATTAGTTAAATGAATTTATTATAGTATTCTTTCTATTGTATTACATATATAAAAATTATTTAATTACTATATCATTATATATTTTTCATAAAAGATCCTAATCATCAATTGAACCACCCTTTAACATCAATGACTGCCCGTAACATTTTACCGCACGCTAGCGCCACACCCTTCGCTCACCACAGCCCAAAGAGCACTGGTGAGCACAGGGCACTCAAAGTGGGCGGGGCATGGTGACCCTCTACGGTCAGTCGGAAGGTATCGGTCGAAAATGGGCACCAGAGCCACTGAAATTCAATCAAAGTTGAATAGAATGTGATTTGGGAATATATTACTGCGGACTGAAGTTAAAGAAAATGCTACCATTCACCTAAACTCAAAGAATATTTGAAAAAGAAAATAGTTATGCTTTTGAGAAATTGGGAATAAAGTCTATGGAGTTTACTCTCAATATTTCATTTACTATTAAGGATATTAATCACTATAATATTAATATATATTTTAATGTCTAATCATATATAAGAGTATATTAGTTAATAATTTAATATAATGATATCAAATTTAATTCTTGTTTAATTTAAATTATTCCCTTTCAAATGTAATATATCATTTTAATTCTATTCAAAATTAGCATGATATTGAATGTTAACCCTTTATCATTTAAATTATATTTAATTTTACCTCTAGTTAAATTTACCAAATATTATAACTTTAATCTTAATTAAATTATTACAATTATTGATATTAATCCTGCATAAATTAGTAAATTTATTAATGTAATCCTATTTAAATTAATACAATAATGATCAAGCTTCACTATATTTTAAATCAAAATCTGCGGATTACATTTCAGTATACACGAATTACCGAGGGACTGGCCGAAAGCCGCCTTGGACTCCGATGATATATATCTTTAGTATTTACGAATTAAATGCTAAGAGAGGCTTTAAGACAGGAATTAGATCTGTCTTCAACTAATCTTAGAAGTGTGTCGCTAGGACGAATTAATAATTTCGAATGGGCTTTGAATTGCAACTTTGAATCTCAGGACGAAATTAAATCCTAAGCCTTAGTCTTAGATCCTTTAAGCGATTGCCTCTCAGTTGCTCTTGGAGAATTTAATACTTTATACTGCCTACTGGAATCTTAATGGTATATATATATGTTTGAATGTTATGGTACAGTATCAATTACCAAATGTGAATTAAATACCGAATAAAATCGTTAATGCGTTGTTTTGTTAATTTAAAGTAAGATCGTATCTAAAATAATATAGCTATCGTATCTAGGATACGATAGTAAATTTAGTATACTATAGCTATCGTATCTAGGATACGATAGTAAATTTAGTATACTATAGCTATCGTATCTAGGATACTATAGCTATCGTATCTAGGATACTATAGTTATAGTATCTATGACACTATATCTATCGTATCTAGTCTACTATAGTTATCGTATCTAGTCTACTATAGCTATCGTATCTAGGATACTATAGCTATCGTATCTAGGATACTATAGATATAGTATCTATGACACTATATCTATCGTATCTAGTCTACTATATCTATCGTATCTAGTCTACTATATCTATCGTATCTAGTCTACTATAGTTATCGTATCTGGTATACTATATCTATCGTATCTAGTCTACTATATCTATCGTATCTAGTCTACTATAGTTATCGTATCTGGTATACTATATCTATCGTATCTGGGATATCAATCGTATTTAGTATACTATATCTCTTCCATGCAGTTGTCATTAGAGTTCATGTTAATTTGAACATAGGCTTATTTTCATCCTTATTTCTTCGGTATGTAAGCATACAAACAAGAAAATAAGATAACAAGATAATATAGTTCTATAAGTACACTAAATTAATATTCTCTATGCTATAATATTATCGTCATTATTCAACTAATAACTTTAGATAAATCTGAGGACACGAACAGAAGTGTGGATAGTTAAATTACACAAATAATGATACCGTTTAATAATATACTTGTACTACAAATACAAAGACATAACGGTTATCATATCGGTTAACATATCGGTTAATATATCGGTTTATATCGGTTAACATACCAGTCATCATATCGGGTAATATATCAGTTATCATATCGATTAATATATCGGTTTATATCGGTTAATATATCGTTTAACATATAGGTTAATATATAACGTTTAACACATATAAAATATACACAAAATTATGTACTGTACACTGTACTACATACACATACACACTGCAAATACACATTTTACTTCAGAGGCCTATTTTGATAGATAGGTTAATATTTTATCAGGAAATGGAGACGTGTGAAGTTTTATTTGATTTATTTACAGAGAAAGAAGAGTTATTGCAAATACACAAGAAAAACATCTATGCCACAATACAAGAAATGAATAAAATACATAATAAGATTCAAGAAATGGCCCAATTACTTTCGTTTTAACCTGTTTTTTCTCGGTACTGGTTATCGGTACTGGTTATCGGTACTGGTTGTTTTTAAAACAACCAGTACCGAATTTTTATATCGTATATATTATATCATTAATTTTCTTTATGTTATACCTATTGTCTACTTACTATTTTTGATTTCTTTCGTAAAAATTAATCACAATTTTTTTTTCTTTAAGAATATCATAATATTTCCAATTGTTTTCATAAAAAATCACAATATTCTTTATCATTCATCACTAAATTCCTACTATTTTAAAATACTCCATATAGTTCTCATAACATTTCTACCAATAATTAACTAATAGCCATGCATCGTATTATTTAATTCCACCCATTGTTTATAAACAGATAAAAAGAATGAAAATACCTTAGATGAGTGGACAGATGGGATTGTCATACCTATATAGGTATTTGTTGTTATACCTACAGGTATATGTTGTTTTTATGTATAGGATTATATCAGTGACCTGGATTTCTTTAATTGGTGGTATATATTTGATTTTTTTTAAAGTTGAACCATGAAAATTGATTCTTTAATATTTTTTCGATTTCATATAATTTTTGTATTTCATAATATTTCTGTACTTCAATTTTAATTTTCAATTACTTTATATTTTCTATTTCTTATTATTATGCAAGACTATAGACAGGATTAATTAATTTAATTATCATGACTATTTTATTAATTTAATTTAAAAGTGTAGAAAAAATGAACAAATATTCAAGTTAGGCAGATTTTTTATGACTTATTATATTTATTCATTAACAGTAATTAACATTTTGATGTGAACTAATCGATCGATAGCGCTTGTTGCGCATGGGAAAGAGCGCATTGAAACGGCCTCTTCAAATGACAATGCGTTGCGCAGTCTTTTCATGTTGCGCTTTGTTTAATTCGTTTGTTTTACAGGGAAAAACTGTGATGAGCCGCTGCACTTTTTTAACTTCGAATTTGCGGGATTTTTGAATGAAAAAAAAAAACAATGGACATGATCTGATTAAATGGACTATGATTAAAGTGATTAAATTGATTAAAGTGATTAAAGTGATTAAAGTGATTAAAGTGATTAAAGTGATTAAAGTGATTAAATTGATTAAATTGATTAAAGTGATTAAAGTGATTAAAGTGATTAAATTGATTAAATTGATTAAAGTGATTAAAGTGATTAAAGTGATTAAAGTGATTAAAGTGATTAAAGTGATTAAAGTGATTAAAGTGATTAAAGTGATTAAAGTGATTAAATTGATTAAATTGATTAAAGTGATTAAAGTGATTAAAGTGATTAAATTGATTAAATTGATTAAAGTGATTAAAGTGATTAAAGTGATTAAAGTGATTAAAGTGATTAAATTGATTAAATTGATTAAAGTGATTAAATTGATTAAATTGATTAAAGTGATTAAAGTGATTAAAGTGATTAAATTGATTAAATTGATTAAAGTGATTAAAGTGATTAAAGTGATTAAAGTGATTAAATTGATTAAAGTGATTAAAGTGATTAAAGTGATTAAAGTGATTAAAGTGATTAAAGTGATTGAGTGATTAAAGTGATTAAAGTGATTAAAGTGATTAAAGTGATTAAAGTGATTAAAGTGATTAAAGTGATTGAGTGATTAAAGTGATTAAAGTGATTAAATTGATTAAAGTGATTAAAGTGATTAAAGTGATTAAAGTGAATAAAGTGATTAAATTGATTAAAGTGATTAAAGTGATTAAAGTGATTAAAGTGATTAAAGTGATTAAAGTGATTGAGTGATTAAAGTGATTAAAGTGATTAAAGTGATTACGCTTAAGATAGATTAAGATTATGAGTGAAATTCAATTAGAACTTAAAATGTAAAATTTATGATTCAAATTTAAGGATTAAAAAAAATGGAATGTGAAAAAAAAGAGAATATAATGAAATTTTAGAAAAAATTAGGATTAAAAATTAAAATAAATCGTGTAAAAGAATTTAGGTACGAAATAAAATTTGAAGGAAAAAATAATTTTCAAAATTAAACATATGTGTAATTCTACCTCAATAATTGTAATATGAATGCAAAACTAATAATTGCAGATAGCACACTAATCAATTTCCCTCTCAATAATTTTATTAAATACTAATAATATGATCGAAAATGTGGTACTGTCCGATAACTCGAAACTTACCCTAACTTACGACATCCTCCAAAACTATAAAAAAAATCAATACAGGTCTCTCCCTTTTTATATATCAGCTAAAAACATTTTTCTTTTCACTCTTGACTTGGTAGGCGTGTCATAAAATATTTACTCTTATTACTTTCCCCCTATAGCGAGAAAGTAGAGGAATTCCTTCAGAGGTTTTCCCTCTGACCCTCTGTGCTGTGTGGCAACACTTGGTGACAACTTGATGTATTGTCTTCAAAATTGGAGCTGGAAAAGATTCTTAAACCTAGGAACAATTTTCAGGACTAGGGAAAGATTTTAGGAACATTTGTAAATGTGGTCAAAAAAAATGTGGTCAAAAAAATGTTGTCGACAAAATGTTGCAAAAAAATGTTGGCATTAATATGTGGTCAAAAAAATGTTGTCAAAAAAAATGTTGTCATAAAATATGTTGTAAAAAAAAATGTAAAAAAAGGTTGTCAAAAAAATGTTGTCGACAAAATGTTGCAAAAAAATGTTGGCAAAAAAATGTGGTCAAAAAATTGTTGTCAACAAAATGTTGCAAAAAAATGTTGTCAAAAAATATCTTACGGTTGAATACAGGGTTGAATATTGCAACTGTATTCATACATTAGAAAATATGCATAAAGTGAATAGCTTGAATTTATGAATATATTATAGTTTATATAGAATATTACTTTTTAATTCTGTGTAGCAAGACTTTACTTCGTATTTAAAATATTGATATCAAAGGAATATTTAAAATGAATTACTATGGATTTAGTACTATCACTGTGCACTTTATTTACAACTATTGGTGGTTGTTTTAACTCTTCACTGTGCACTTTATTTACAACTATTGGTGGTTGTTTTAACTCTTCACTGTGCACTTTATTTACAACTATTGGTGGTTGTTTTAACTCTTCACTGTGCACTTTATTTACAACTATTGGTGGTTGTTTTAACTCTTCACTGTGCACTTTATTTACAACTATTGGTGGTTGTTTTAACTCTTCACTGTGCACTTTATTTACAACTATTGGTGGTTGTTTTAACTCTTCACTGTGCACTATATTTACAACTATTGGTGGTTGTTTTAACTCTTCACTGTGCACTTTATTTACAACTATTGGTGGTTGTTTTAACTCTTCACTGTGCACTTTATTTACAACTATTGGTGGTTGTTTTAACTCTTCACTGTGCACTTTATTTACAACTATTGGTGGTTGTTTTAACTCTTCACTGTGCACTTCATTTACAACTATTGGTGGTTGTTTTAACTCTTCACTGTGCACTTTATTTACAACTATTGGTGGTTGTTTTAACTCTTCACTGTGCACTTTATTCACAACTATTGGTGGTTGTTTTAACTCTTCTCTGTGCACTTTATTTACAACTATTGATGGTTGTTTTAACTCTTCACTGTGCACTTTATTTACAACTATTGGTGGTTGTTTTAACTCTTCACTGTGCACTTTATTTACAACTATTGGTGGTTGTTTTAACTCTTCACTGTGCACTTTATTTACAACTATTGGTGGTTGTTTCAACTCTTCACTGTGCACTTTATTTACAACTATTGGTGGTTGTTTTAACTCTTCACTGTGCACTTTATTTACAACTATTGGTGGTTGTTTCAACTCTTCACTGTGCACTTTATTTACAACTATTGGTGGTTGTTTCAACTCTTCACTGTGCACTTTATTTACAACTATTGGTGGTTGTTTTAGCTCTTCACTGTGCACTTTATTTACAACTATTGGTGGTTGTAATAACTCTTCACTGTGCACTTTATTTACAACTATTGGTGGTTGTAATAACTCTTCACTGTGCACTTTATTTACAACTATTGGTGGTTGTTTTACAACAAGATTGAGCACAATACCAATTAAAATAGAACAATTAATTTGTGAGTCCGAGTTTCAGTTCAATTATTCTGTATTTTTCAGTATCGGTTTGACGATAAAATAAAATAAAATACGAACGTGCGGAAAAGTCCTTCTAATTATTAATTATATATTTTTTACTCAGTTAGAACACATTTGAAAGGAAAAATAGAACTACACAAAATTACAATATTTCTATTTTTTCCTATATCAGTTAAAATAAAAAACATATACCCATTGGTTCGGACTCCATTTTGTTTTGACGTCAAAATACTTCCTATCGTTAATTACAATTTTTATCATTTAGAAAATATTTTACGGGATTGATAGAACTATAATAAAACTATAATAATAAAAAACTATTTTAATTCTTTGCTATACTAATTTAATTGAATAACACAGACAGACACACACATTGGTTCTGACGTCATTTTGCGTTGGTATGTTAGAGATGCAATCTGCGACATTAAAGGCATTCCTGACGTCACCTCTGAGTAACATTGGCGTTAGGTTAGCGACACATCAAAGGCTAGTGCTCGTGGAGGCATAGCTACAGCACACTCGCTAGATTCGCCTCAAAATTAAACACCTTAATAACCACATGGAGAGGGTGCCGTGTACCATAATGTCCCACTATGTACCGTGTACCCCCTCTCATGTTCAACCCTTTAACGACTAACGTCCTCTGGGGAGAACGTTAGAAAAACATCAGATAATGTTTAAATTTGCTCAACATAATCTTTCTTAAAAATATTATCTATAAATTTTTTTTGTCTACAACATGTATTATGCGTTAGGACAGTGTACCGTGTCCAACATTCTACTAGTGGGGTAAACTCTGAATTATCGAACCGTTCCACATTTTCGATCATATGCGAAAAAAATATCATTAAATTCCTCATTTTAATTGGTATTCATGATACCTGTAGGTATCGTGACTACCAATTAAAATAACGAGTTAATGTATAGTTTTTTTCGTATATTATCGAAAATGTGGAACCGTTCGATAACTCGGAACTTACCCCACTCCCGTCATTTGAATATGAAAGACTTACGCACGTGACTCTCGAGATTAAAGGAATACGACAGGGAGGAAAATGAAGAGCTGCGCATAGGAGGAAAATGAAGAGCTGCGCATAGGAGGAAAATGAAGAGCTGCACCTAAGAGGGAAATGAAGAGCTGCGCATAGGAGGAAAATGAAGAGCTGCGCATAGGAGGAAAATGAAGAGCTGCGCATAGGAGGAAAATGAAGAGCTGCGCATAGGAGGAAAATGAAGAGCTGCGCATAGGAGGAAAATGAAGAGCTGCGCATAGGAGGAAAATGAAGAACTGCGCATAGGAGGAAAATGAAGAGCTGCACCTAAGAGGAAAATGAAGAGATGCGCATAGGAGGAAAATGAAGAGCTGCGCATAGGAGGAAAATGAAGAGCTGCGCATAGGAGGAAAATGAAGAGCTACACATAGGAGGGAAATGAAGAGCTACACATAGGAGAAAAAGGAAGAGCTACGCCTAGGAGGAAAATGAAGAGCAACACATACAGGTAATAATCATATAGACGCAATTGCATACATGTATACCTACATATACGTTCATATGTGCATTATTGCTTGCACGTACACACTAAAATGGATCTGCGCACATATGTACTGTGCAATTATGCATATGCATATACTTACATATGCATATATGTTAATGAATGAATGAAAGTGTATAATTATGGTCTAGAGTCTACCAGAGAGATAGTTAAGGTGGGTCTAAACTCTCAATCTTCTATGGCCCCACCATAACTGTGTATAGATTGAAATCCCACTTATTCTTCATCTATGGCCCCACCATAACTTTCTCTCTGGGTATAGCTACATAATTTGACACAAACATATGTACATTTTCACGTACAAAGTACATATACATACATAATGATTAGGGTTGTGACAATATGCTTTTAAAATCATAGGAAATATTATAGACGGAGAGAATTAAAGAGTATTGAATGGTTCTACACCAGCGGTATATAGTATTCGATACCATTTCATTTCCTCTGTGATATTCTCTATGATTTCGAAAGCATATTGTCACAACCCTAACAACAAACAAGAGTATTTTATAGTATTTTGAAGTGATTTAAAGATACAATAAATCAAAAGTTTGGAAATGGCATGAGTGTCATCCGGCAAATAGGATATTTCGGCATCTTCCCTTAAACAGGATTGATGTGGTGAATCTAAGACTATCAATCATAACAATCCCCCACGATGACATAAACATGACTGACACAAAGATTTGTGTTGTTCATCAAATAACGATCAGATGTCAGTGTGTCTGTGAGGATACGGTAGCAGGGATGCACTCTAGTGGATACACTCTGTAATACATTTGTAGTTTATCGTCTTTAGTTGAACATTCATGTCTAAAATCATCGACGATAATGTTTGAAATTAGGATATTTTACGATAAAATAACATCAGTATTTACCGTATTTGTCGATCGGCCAAGCGTAAATTTTCGACTGGGATGCTTTGTGTGTGGTTTCATACCGAGTAAACAGGTATATAAGACATGTAAGACACTGTACACAAGCTAATCCACTTCATAACAAGATGACATCAGAAAAGGTGTACCTACTTAATATCATAACTTCATCAAATCGACTTAAAGAGCTTAGTTAACTAAAAATAAAAACAAAATCTTGTTGTGAAAGATGGTGTACTGACAAAGAAAAGTGTATCTGTAATAATATTTTGATAGTTTAAAATTGGTCAAACACGATGACAAATTTGTAAGATTGGAAAAATAATAGAAAATTAGAAAACTGTGATTTGAGAAATTAGCATCTTACGGAGACACTTTTCTCTGATAGTACCTACCAGGTTATGGTAGTGTTATAGAAGATTAAGTAGAGTTCTATCTTATTCTTATATGGGCATAGAATAATATTTATCTAGGTTTCTCTTCAGCTTTTAATTTCCATACCCAGAATAAGTTTTGATTTTTAGGCAACCGTAAATATTTTTCTACCAATAGTTGAAAATAAAGTGCACATTGAAGGATTGTTTTGAAGATTTTCTCTATTAGTAATTTAACTTAATAATTTGAATACACTCACCATTCTAAGAGGAACCTAATCTACAATGACAATATATCAATTATTTACCAGTTCCAAGCAGCAATAGCGTAATCTGAGAGTACCTAGTAGGTACTATAGGCTATACCTTATTTGTTCCATGCATCAGATCATAGTTAAGTCATAAGCATCATGGTCTGGAGTACAATAGAGCACAGGTACACTACCTATACACTATTGTGCACCTTTCTTCAAGCTCACTGCGAACAATGCCTGCCATAGGCTCTCTTGTGTACGTTTGTAATTTGATGAATTGAAAACTCGCATTATACTTCCTGCTTACTGGAACCTACCTCTCATATATACGAATTGCTAATTTCATCAACTTGATATAATTGTTAAATCTTAAAACCTTTAGTCTCAATACTAGAATATAACTCAAGTACTCTAAATATGTGAAAATATTAATAAAAATCAATTTGGTTAATGGTTTTTGAGGTGATTCCGTATATGGTACCTCTACTTCTCCTGATTCTTTTGTCCTCTGATATTTCCTTCTCAAGCCATGTTCTATTGTGAGTAGTGGCATAAGTACTATATAATACGCTAATGCATGTCTGTGTACCTTTGTCAATGGATTTACATTCGAATAAATAGATTCAATATATAAAATCAAGTAATATATCTTGAAAGGGAGCCTCGTGACTGATTTTTATTAGTCGTATCTAAAGGTTCCTTTTAGCGCGTCATTATTAGAACTCCTTGAAAACGTCTTGATGTTTCTTGAGATTTACTTCCGATGCTTGCTATTGAATATGACTTCCTCTGCTTAATATAACGTATAAATAACCAACACATGCACGTTATGCTAGAGATGAATGTAGGGGGACTTAACACTAATAAATAATATCAAAATAGTACGTAGTTTTATATATCAGTAAACATTAATAAAATTTCATCATTGACAAAATATTATAACAAAAATACAATAGAATTTATTGCATTCTATCATACCACTTAATATCATTTATTGTAACCAGAACAAATTGATCTAGATTGTACATCATTGTCAATATTCAGTTAGTATGAAGAAAATTATCAATCTAACATTTCACTGCGTGGTGTATCATATGCGGTACGAGTAAATTATTTAAAATCGTCTACAAAAAATCAAACATGAGGTGCACAATAGAATACTTAAAAGTAGGACCAATAACTTTATTCAACATTATCTGCAAAAAACGATTAAAGTGACGATAAGTATTGTTTATAATTACCTACCGATACCGCCGATACTTACGATTCATTTAGCAGTATCACAGATACGACGATTCATTTACTGGTATTGCAGATACGAATATTCATTTAGAGGTATCAACGATACAAACGATGCATTTAGCGGTATCTACGATACGACGATTCATTTATCGCTATCAACGATACATTTACGATTCATTAACCGGTATCACAGATACGACGATTCCTTTAGTGGTAGTACCGATACAGACAAGCATTTAGCGGTAGCACCGCTAAATGCCGGTAGCCTATACCCTACGAAGCGTATAATTCACGTTGACAGACCGTTACCTGCGCTATACCGGCAATACCTGCCTTGGTGGCCCGATCACTCTGTCAGGAATATTCGATCTCACAACATTAACTTTAATTACATTATTCAGTATTTCACCTAAGGTTAGGATAGCGGTCCGGTTGAAGAGGATCCTAAAGTCCCTTTCCCTAAACCCTCGCTCTACCATTGGTTTGCTATGGCATCGAATAATACGCTTATCAGCATTATAGAAGTACAGGATGATAATAAAATATATTTTATATGAAATAGATTCTAAAAAATTGAGGGATGATTTGAAATTTTCTGTTCTTTTGGTACTTTAATTTTTTAGCGCACTGCAGTTTGACAGCTCGTTCACACCCTACCGTCGCCCCGTTACGATTAGTTTGCACGTTTTGTCGTAAGAAGGCTAAGCGCATTACCCTCACTGACCTCTCATAAGTTAATTTAGATGATAGAGACGATAAGGGATAAAGCCCTCTATTGAACCTCTAGCCCTCTACTGAACCTCTAGCCCTCTACTGAACCTTGATTTCCTGATACTTATTGTTAAGGTCTTTTTGGCGAATCGAACCCGGGTCATCAGATTGAAGGCCCGATGCGTTAGCCACTACACCACGATCGAGGCCTTATTCACAAAATATTATTGATAATTATTATATAATGTAAGTAAAATTGGATACGCATTACAAACAGTAATGCAAAGTAATCTTCATATACTTATATAAAAATGAAGATTATTTTGAAAATTTCAACATAAACGGCCGTTCTGTAGTTTGTTGTATCCGCTAGTTTGTTGTACTGCACACTTCATATTTTTTAATGACCTGGCAGGACCCAGGAGGTAACACATATATTAACAATAAAAAAAATGAAGGTACTAATGCACGCCCGGCATTAAGGGGGTTAAAGGGATTTAAAAACGCGTAGCGCAATCTCGAGATTGTACAAATCAGCAAATTGCGCGGTTACATATACACTGTGTCACTATTTGATACATAATTGTATTAATAGTATAAGAAATGCACTTTTAATTTGTATTCATCGTTGTTTAACCTAAATACCGTAAACATAAAAAGTTATCTAATTCATCAAACTTTTCCGCCTTTTATATATTTCACCTTATCATCGTCTGGGTAGCGATGCCTGTAATTTGACTTGACAGTGAGCAGTATTGGATATGGCCCGAAATACCTATAGGGATAACAATAATAAACAATTAACTCAAACGTTATTGGGCCTATGGGAAATTAATTAGAAAATTGCTTCAACGTTTTTTTTTTTTTGTTGTTGTTGGGGGGAGAGAGTCAATATTTTATCACCGTTCCTTATCACAATTATCGTTAATAAATAATAAAATTAAAGTTACTCAAATAATAAAATTGAATTAAAATTTGAAAAAAATTGATGGTAATTTTAAAATTATAGTTTTTAATACTCTGTGTCCAACAACTGTACGAAACACTATTCTGACGCTGAAGAAAAAGATTGTACATTCGTTGTTTTGATTTACAATTTAAATTTATAAACAAATTATGCAAATTTGACGTTCGTTGGAGTATATAAGTTTCTATAATAAGTTTATCCAACTGTATACCTTTACAAGAATATTTAGTATTGAATTGGTTGTACCTAATACCTAGTTTACATTCAAAACAAAAGATGTACATTCTTTTTCTTCTGACTGAATTTAGCAAGTTGGAAGTAAAACGGCTAAGTTTTGATTACAAGGTACACCAAGGTACACTGTACAAGGTACACTGTACAAGGTACACTGTACAAGGTACACTGTACAAGGTACACTGTACAAGGTACACTGTACAAGGTACACTATACAAGGTACACTGTACAAGGTACACTGTACAAGGTACACTATACAAGGTACACTGTACAAGGTACACTGTACAAGGTACACTGTACAAGGTACACTGTACAAGGTACACTATACAAGGTACACTGTACAAGGTACACTGTACAAGGTACACTGTACAAGGTACACTGTACAAGGTACACTGTACAAGGTACACTATACAAGGTACACTGTACAAGGTACACTGTACAAGGTACACTGTACAAGGTACACTGTACAAGGTACACTGTACAAGGTACACTATACAAGGTACACTGTACAAGGTACACTGTACAAGGTACACTGTACAAGGTACACTGTACAAGGTACACTGTACAAGGTACACTATACAAGGTACACTGTACAAGGTACACTGTACAAGGTACACTGTACAAGGTACACTGTACAAGGTACACTGTACAAGGTACACTATACAAGGTACACTGTACAAGGTACACTGCACAAGGTACACTGTACAAGGTACACTGTACAAGGTACACTGTACAAGGTACACTGTACAAGGTACACTGTACAAGGTACACCAAGGTACACTGTACAAGGTACACCAAGGTACACTGTACAAGGTACACTGTACAAGGTACACCAAGGTACACTGTACAAGGTACACCAAGGTACACTGTACAAGGTACACCAAGGTACACTGTACAAGGTACACTGTACAAGGTACACCAAGGTACACTGTACAAGGTACACTGTACAAGGTACACTGTATCACAATAGTGGCTTATCCTATTTGACGGATTATAATTATCCTTATTATTATTCTCCTTATTCTTCTTCACGTTATTCTTGTTGAGTTAATACCCTGAAATGTATCAGCTGTGGTGAACAGAAGTCTCAATATGTGGCACATATCTTTTAATTAATTATTTCATTGTAATTAATTAATTGTATGAGAATTGAATTTATTACAAATACAGTTATTTAAGTTATTTGTAATAAAAATATATTGTTTTCATCATCTCACTTTAATTTAAATTATAAATTTATTAATACGAACGATTAAATTTTTTTTTTACAAAAATTGTAAATAAAATTTGGATTTTTTTTTAAATAAAACTTTAGTTAGTGAAAATAACTTAGTATATATTAATTATTGTTATTTGTTAATAAGTTTATTATCATAATTTTTTCAAATAATTTCATTATTATTATTTTATAAAACAATTTCATTATTATTTTTTAAATAATTTCATTATTATTATATATCTAATAAATTCATTATGGTAATTTTTATTAATTATTTCAGTAGTTAGTTTTCCACGTATTTCATTTATTAAATATTAACAAAATTCAGAATAAAAACAACTATTTACCAATAGCAGGAAAAAAATTAAAGTTTCTAATCCAGAAATTCCGATGCAATTATGGATTAATACTCTAAACCTGCAGGAATTTATGAAAAAAAGGCATAATTCTACATATAATAAAAAAAGCAAGTATTCTATAATATTTGAAAATTTGTTTAAAAAAATTAATTGATAAAATGTAACCCATAAGTAAATCCACGTTTTAATTATTTTAAAATAAATATTAATATCTATATTATTTTTAAATATTTTCAATTGTAATATAAATTGTTTTATTCTACTGAAGTTATTTTCTATTTTATTTAGCATAAGGTTGAATTTCTATTTAATTTATTAACATAATAGCCTTTACATCATTTTCTATAGTTTTTATAACCCCTATCTAGTATACCGAGTCAAAGACTTTTCCTCTTTTTCTGAAAGGCGTAACGTACGTACGAAACACAAACACAATTAGAATATAAATATGCCTATTAATATAATTAAATTAATTGATGTAATGAATACATAGCTATGACGTAATTTGGTCGCAGTAGCGTTATGTAAAGGGTGTTTATAACAACCATATAACAACCCAAAACAACTCATTAGAATCAAATCTCTACTAGGACTATCGGTAACAAAAAAAAACTGACTCCATTTTCTTTTTCCAGGTTTTTTTTTTTTCAAAATTAAAAAACCTAGTTTTCTTTTTCAATATAATTTTTTTTTATAATATATTTTTTTCAGTAATAACAGTGTAACTGTAGTTTAATGTAGTACTGTAGTTTTCCCTTTGAAAAGACCTTGCAGTCGCTCTTGAAATAAATCCCACGTAACACCAATGGGATTCCCTCGAAAATCCCTCAGTTTAATCCTTTTTAAAGTCAAAATTGCACGTTTTCGACCAACGCCCGACTCCAATCATAATTACTGCATTTGAAATGAATAAACTACTGAAATGGTTTGAATGTATTAACTAAGCAAAGTTTCGAGTTATCGGACGGTTCCACATTTTCGATCACATAAAGAAAGAGATTAGCTATAATAATTAAAATAACGAGTTGAATAATAATTATCATATACTTTTTTCTTATATGATCGGAAATGTGAAACCGTCCAAAAACTCGAAACTTAGTCTATGTATTTATAATTCATTACCTTCACAAAATTGCGGATGGTTATATTTCAATCTGCATTTATTTATTTTATATATTAAAAACGTAAATTGTTATATGACTACCATATTTTAAAATGTTTTTTTTATTATTAAATTGTTTCATCAATCATTTTTATCCCTTTATTGATATTCTCCAGTGAAATAAAATTAATAATAACTCACTTATTAATAAAATTAGTCCCTAACTGGCAACTCGTTACTTTGGTTATCATTTTTTCACTTCAAAAAAGACGCGTTCAACTTAATTCCTCAGCTGCCTAATATATTAATATATTTTACTTGTGTATTATTTAAAATTTTAAAATATAATAAGCAAGAATTTATTAATAACACCAAGAATAATATTATACATTAATTATTAATATCTATATACATTTATAACACATATAGGTAAATATAATTGATATGTTTAGGTGATTTTTTTTTTATAATAATCTAAAGTGGACATGAATACATTCAGCAGCCTTTATTGGATATTATATGATAATTAGATATATCTAAAAAATAGATTTAGCGTTTCTATTTTAATAGATATGTACGATATGTTGAACATGACATACAGTTTTGTAGAATACATGAATGAAGCTAAACACAAATAAAATAAATGAACACTTATAGGATAAATAACCAGATAAAATTAATATAAACATATAAAATAAATATTTATAACATAAATAGAAACAAATAGAATAACGAAAAACAAATTAAATAAACAAACACTAATCAAATAATTCAAATAACATAAATAAAGGCAAATAACCTATCTATATAAATTAGGTAAATACTATGAAATATTGCACAGGTAATTTGATGCACTAAATACTAACAGGTGAAGACAGCTCATTAACAGGCATTGTACTAAACAACAGAGTGTAACAGGTATCTGTACAGTCTATTCAAATGAACTAAACAGTCAAAAACAGATTAGTGTGTCCGGAAGCTGAATAGGTAAAGAATATGCACATGTATGTTTATTTATTATGCACATGTATGTTTATTTACTATGCACATGTATGTTTATTTATTATGCACATGTATGTTTATTTATTATTCACATGTATGTTTATTTATTATGCACATGTATGTTTATTTATTATGCACATGTATGTTTATTTATTATGCACATGTATGTTTATTTATTATTCACATGTATGTTTATTTATTATGCACATGTATGTTTATTTATTATGCACATGTATGTTTATTTATTATGCACATGTATGTTTATTTATTATGCACATGTATGTTTATTTATTATGCACATGTATACAGTGAAACAAACTCCTGAGTAATGAAGGACTTGAGTTATGAAGTAGTTTTCTATGTTTAAATTATAGAAAATGATATACGTCAAGAATTGCGTCATAGTTAGCCTTCAATGACTATAGTTTTCTATGATTTTTATCATAGAAAACTATCTAGTGGACCCGAGATATGAAGGAACCAACATTGTTAAATTATTTTGCACTTATTTGTTAAATTATTATGCATTTATTTGTTAAATTATTGTGCACTTATATGTAAAAAAAAATTATGCACAATCTGGTTATTTTACTATAAGCATCTTAATAGTTTTTTTTTAATCAAGAAAGATATACCATTAAGCTTGTATATGAGACCTAACTGCAATAAGTTTAAAATAGAAAAATAGTTATTAGAATCACCGAATGATAAAAATGAAATAAAACCCATCAGGAATTTTTCAACTTTCGACAAATTTACATCAAGAAAAAAATATTTAGCTTAATTTTCTATTATTAATACTCGTAGATGTTCGATATTTCAAAATACTACTCGTAATATAAGGTTTCTACTCGTAGATTTAAAGTAGGGACAACATACTACTCGTAATATAAGGCTTATACTCGTAGATTTAAAGTAGGGACAACATACTACTCGTAATATAAGGCTTATACTCGTAGATTTAAAGTAAGGACAACATACTACTCGTAATATAAGGCTTATACTCGTAGATTTAAAGTAGGGACAACATACTACTCGTAATATAAGGGTCTTGCTCGTAGATTTAAAGTAGGATCAACATACTACTCGTAATATAAGGGTCTTGCTCGTAGATTTAAAGAAGGGACAACATACTACTCGTAATATAAGGGTCTTACTCGTAGATTTAAAGTAGGTACATTATACTACTCGTAATATAAGGCTCATACTCGTAGAATTTAAAGTAGGGACAACATACTACTCGTAATATAAGGCTTATACTCGTAGATTTAAAGTAAGGACAACATACTACTCGTAATATAAGGCTTATACTCGTAGATTTAAAGTAGGGACAACATACTACTCGTAATATCCCAACAAACATATGAATGTCGATTCGATGCCGTTTGCTGTCGAATTCGTAGCGCTAACGGTGGGTATCGACTTAGCAACCATTTCGACTCATAGTAGATATAGGAATGTCTGTTTCTAAATGATATCTGAATATACACTTTGAGTAGAAACACGAAAACCGATACATGGTTTTAACAGCATCATCTTGACGTCGGCATGTCTGTTTCCAAACGATATCTAAATTTATACTTCGACCAGAAGTGCGAAAGCAGATACGTAGTTTTAAAAAAATCGTTTCAAATTTAGAAATTCATTTTCTTATCTTCCTGTTTTATAATACGTATAGAAATGTATGAATTATTTCCATTCAATTGAATTGTACCTTTCTATATAACATACATAGTGCTCGCTTTAAACTATACCCAATAATTAATATACTTATAGGGGACTAACGACACTACGGCAGTTGTAAATGTATACGATTGAGCATTGACACGCTAGTGCGATTGTGAACTGTATCAACGAAAATTAAGCAATACTAGAACATCGGTTGTTGAACAGTGTTCCTCCAGTACCGTGAGAACGAAATGGTGATGAATCTATTTTTAACTGCTTATTATAAATAAGCCCTGAGGGGTTCCTGAAGCTGTCTTTGGTGAATAGAAGAGAAGGGGGTAGCGTCCTTTGGGTCCCAAACTGTTGTAATTCGGATTATGTATTGTCTATTTTATGTTTACCATGTTTCAACTCTCCATGCAATTTTAGAGGATAGCGCTAGGGTTATGCTCTACAATTACGAGGTCTTAGATTTTGTGTTAGGTAAGCTCGTAGGCTTCATTTACTATTACCTCTTCACTTCTCCCTTCCATCCTTGAGTGCAGCCACCGGTGCTTGTGATCATTTTTGTCACATTCTTCGGTAAGTGAAAGCATTCACGGAGTAGCTTTTTAGCATCCATGAGCGTCGTGACTTTATCCATGGAGCCACTTTCCTTTCTGACTGCTTCTTCCAGTCCCTTGTATTTCATTTCCTTTTGACGTCAGCGACATGGATTTTGGTTCCGAAGCAGACGTTAAACATCTACTAAACGTCAATAATTAAAAGTTGATGGGCTATTTAACATGTTCCATTTTAGAGTAAATTCCGTGTTATCGGACGGTTCCACATTTTCGAATATGTAAGAAATAAATATAATAATTATCATTATTAAACTCTTACTTAAATTGGTATCCATGATACCAGTACGTAAAATACAAGTTTAGAAATAAAAATCAATACATAAATAATTTTTCTACGTAAAATGCAGAACCCCATATCCGATAACTTGAGCTTTCACCTAGTGCCATAAGCTGCAAATGAGACGATTAAAATTCAGTGATTCACATTATAGATCAATTTTCCTTTGTCACGTGTTCGAAAATATAGACCCTATTAATAACTTGGAACATATACCCTATTACTAAAAATATTTCACAGAGCACAAAATTCATGATTGTTCAATGAAACACAATTATATAAGAGTCAAAATATCAAACTAATTACTCAACTATTATGACCTATATTTACTGAGTGAGAGTTAATCTATGGTTAAATTTTAATTAATGCATTCATTATTTTGAACTTTCATCACAGAGCTTTCATCTGTATTCTAAGTCGTAGCCTCAAAACATTTTCTTTAATTTGAACTCATAGAGATCGAAATTTTTAAGGAGTTACAATTATATAAAAATTTGACTAACTCATTACTATTTGTAATAACAATAAGTTGTGATTTTGGTTATAAAAGCGGTGCTTGCCTGTATTGTTTTATTCACTTTAAAATTTCTTTAAGTATCTCCGGGTCATTTAATATGAAACTTTTTTTTTTAATCAAATGCATCCTCGGTGGCAAAGTGACAAAGATACAGGCACGGCGACGGTTTGACCCACGAACGATTCCCGGACACGTCACTTCATTTCTTC
The DNA here is from genome assembly GCA_947561585.1 of Caprella mutica. Classification (NCBI taxonomy): domain Eukaryota; kingdom Metazoa; phylum Arthropoda; class Malacostraca; order Amphipoda; family Caprellidae; genus Caprella; species Caprella mutica. The sequence goes on along the minus strand of CANNZV010004396.1, from coordinate 51,908 downwards.
CCATTTAATTTTTATAACACTATGTAACATTAATCAAATTGATATGCATCTAAACGTACAGTACCTACGTTTTATCAATGAAGTAAGAATTTTCTATTTTTATTTATTTATTGTATGCAAGTGGATATCGTTTCGAAGCATATTAGATATATAATTAGGCGTCTGTTCGAAGTAGAATCCCTATGTATGTTAGATGTCGTAATTTATCTTTCTATTCAACGCTGTTATAACGGTATCACTTCGATGACAAATATTCTTGATATGATGCAGTTTAGCGGTGCAAACGGATATCGGATTGATGTCTACTTGATGTCACCATGTCTAATTTGTTACTGGTATTCGATGTCGGAAGAGAGGTTATACAGAGTCGTTTAGACATCGAATAGATACATTCATGTTTGCTGGGATAAGGGTCTTGCTCGTAGATTTAAAGTAGGATCAACATACTACTCGTAATATAAGGGTCTTGCTCGTAGATTTAAAGAAGGGACAACATACTACTCGTAATATAAGGGTCTTACTCGTAGATTTAAAGTAGGTACATTATACTACTCGTAATATAAGGCTCATACTCGTAGAATTTAAGTAGGTACATCATTTTCTCAGCAGTTTAACAGACAGTTGGGCGGATGTTCACCAATTGCTTTTATACAATCGAATACCTTCACATAAAAAGTAGAGAGGTTTCTTCCTCGTTTATTAATTCACATACGAATATGAATTAACCTAATGTATTTACCTATTGAATAATAAATGCACAATATATAATTGCCTAGATTATATAAATACATCTAAAAACTATGGTTTAGATTTGAATTAAATAAACTGATATAATATCTAATATATGAATATTCTTCATACAATAAAATATAAATTCAAGAAGGCGATAATTATTAATAGGATTGATTATCTTTCATTTCTATGAAATTTAGTTAAGTTACGGATTAGTTATTTTTTCTTCGAACGATTTTATCAAAGAAAACGTTAATGGTAAACTATTATATTTAATTATACATTTCAATTCTTCATTCTATAATACCTATAAAGTATATAAATTGATACAGGAATAATAATATTGTAATAACTAATATAGCATATTTCATACTTTTTAAAGTGTGTACTAAAGAAAATGAAATACTTAACATGTGTTTTTGAAAATATACTTTAATATAATAAAAATTTATAAAATTTCTTATAAAAGTAGGTATCATTCAATCATAACTAAAACGTGACTGTAGAATTCTCACGAGATTTACAAGATATTTTGAAATGCATAATTTATATTAGAGGTTCCCACAAAAAATTATGTCCCAACAATATATCGGTACTTCCAGAAGCATTGCAGTGTTGGGCCAACGTAGGGCCATTACGGCCGGCCGTTGAATAAGGCGGTGGGCCAACGTCGGTAAACCAACCGTGCCAGATCGGGCCATCTCTGTGCCAACGTCGGGCCAATGCCTTTTGCACCGCTGGCCAGCATTGGCCCATGTTGGGGACGGTTCTACATTTTCGAACATAAAAGTAAAAGTATATAACAATATTTATCATATAGTTTTTATATGGTCGGAAATGTAGAACTATCCGATAACAATACATGAATTTGATTGAAAAGATTCAAACTCAACGGGAAATCCATAATATTAGAGGTTATTTAAACACTGCGTTGAAGATTTTTTCACAAAAAAAATCCATGAATGTACGCTATAGACTCTGCTATTTAATATAGGTAGTAAAATCTGCAGATTGATCACTAATCACTTTTACGTTTAAATTTCAGATAAAATATCTATTAATTACTTATTAAAGTGTCCTTTTCACAGTTTATCATGACTTTGATGGCAGAGCCACCCTTTGCCATTTCAAAGGCACTGTGTGTTTCTTCCAGAGAGAACCTGTGTGTGATTAGTGGCTTCACGTCAACACGGCCTGACGCAATCATTTCCAGAGCAGTAGGGTAGCTGAAAACAAACAATTAAATAGCTATGAAATAGATTTATCGTTACTTGTAAAAACAATGGAAAATTATCCAACTGTTGATATTAAAAGTGTTTAGTTTTCTTGCGCAACCATTACAATATATCGCTCATCTGCAAGAACAACGTCATTAACACATAAACATGTCTTTTCGAGTTATCCATATAGACATATTCATCTTAAACTACTGATTTGTTTAGTAAAAGTTACCAGGTGTGCGTTTGGGCGGCTGTTAGGGCAGGTTAGAGGCCTTGCAAGAGTTCTGGGAGCTCGCAACTAGGTTACACATTAGTTTAGCTTAGGCTGACAAACTAGTGACATCATATTGTTAATTTGACATCACTTCATCTGATCAGGAGGCTGGCAACTGGATTGCTCTTACACTTTTTCAGTCTGATTTTGGTCTCTAAGGATTTTGCATTATCCGTTTCTGTATAAGATCGTGTCCTGATACATTCAAATAAACTAAGAAGTACTGAAACTTTAATCTAGTGTTTAAAAGTCCCCTCCAACAATGTAGCAGAACAGAATTAAATTCACTATACAGTATGGGCCACAGAAATGTTTCTGCTTTTTCAAATACTTGTAAATCGTTAGCCAATTGACGAAAAAACTGTATCTTGAGCTCTTTTTCTCTGCCTCTTATTGTACTATTAACAGAAAAAACAATTTTCAACTGATGGACATAGTTTAAGAACAGGAAAGCAAAGAGTGAGGGTAATTATTTTTGGCATTGCGCGAAGGTTATTCTTAGAGCTAACTCTGTGATTTTACTTACTAAAAGGCAGTGAATAAAAAGAAAAAAATTTATAATGGTAGACATTTTAATACAGGGTGCTTACACTTCTTCCTTGGAAACTATTTGGAAATAGAACAACTTCACTGACATTTTGATCTCATCGAAGTTTTCACTCTGAATATTCGTTCTTCGCTTGTTCATTGCATGGTTAAGGCCCGCTTCATACTTGCATTTTTAACAGCGCGGAATAAAAAGCTCTTCTCTTCTCACTTGCGTTTTTTTTTATCACTGAAGTAAAAATTTAATGTGATTTTTCCATCAGCGATTAAAAAAACGCAAGTGTAAACACATTTTAAGAAGAGATTTTTTCCGCGGTGTTAAAAATGCAAGTGTGAAATGGGCCTTATAACCATGCAATGAACAAGCGAAGAATGGATATTCAGAGTGAAAACTTCAATGAGATCAAAATGTCACTGAAGTTGTTCTATTTCCAAATAGTTTCCAAGGAAGAAGTGTAAGCACCCTGTATTGAAATGTCTACCATTATAATTTTTTTTCCTTTTATTCACTGACTTTTAGTAAGTAAAATCACAGAGTTAGCTCTAAGAATTACCCTTGCGCAATGCCAAAAATAATCACCCTCACTCTTTGCTTACCTGTTCTTGAACTATGACGGTCAGTTCAAAATTGTTTTCACCTGTTAATAGTACAATAAGAGGCGGTGAAAAAAAGACCAAGATACGGTTTTTTGGTCCATTGGTTAACTATTTACAAGTATTTGAAAAAGCAGAACCATTTTTGTGGCCCATACTGTATAGTAAAACGTTTGAAATATAGTTACCACAGCTCTAGTTTTCTCACCAGTTTGCGTATCTGAAATTGCCTCGGATGTCCACTTCTCTCGTGGCGGCATTCACTATCGGCAGCTTCACTTCCGCAGGACCCAAGCCAACCAACACGACACAACCACCAGATTGAGTGGCCTGATGGTAGAACATTATACTTTAATCCGATGTATAACAATAATAAATGATAACATTCTACTATAAACTGATGGTATAACAATAATAACATTGTGCTTTATGTTGAAGTTAGCAGATATAATTCCACTTGAATTAAATCTGGTTATGAATTTTTAGACTGCTAACCATAAACAAAATTAGACATTAAAGAACTGATACAAATTAGACATTTACTTAATTTAACTATATGATCATGTGGTATTCTTTTAAACGTGTGAATGGAATTTGCTTGTAAACATGATGTTAATTTAATTTGTTTTTATTTAGTAACATATTAACCACATCATAATAGGGTCTCACCAAGATAGCCAATCTAATGCTGGACTCTGCCCCGCTGCACTCTATGGTGATATCGGGACGGTTTCCCCCCATCTTTTCAATGACTTCCTCCACCATTTGTTGCTCGGTAGTGCCAGGTTTCACCAGCACAGTGTCATCAGCACCCTGAGCCTTGGCAAAACTCAGGCGACTTTCACTGATATCTGAATAACAGAAAGACAATTTAAAAAACTGAATTATGTTAAAAACTATAGGAAATTACATGTATAAATCATGGTTAGAGTTTGCATGTCTTAGCTACTACCTAAATATGCATTTAACCTCAAACAAACCATTATAAAGAAAGTTCCAAGTTATCGGACTGTTCCACAATTTTGATCATACAAAAAAATGTAATAACAATAGTTCAACTTTTAAACTCAAATACAATCATTATATATTTTTTTCTTACATGGTCGAAAATGTGGAACCACCAATAATTGAAACTAACTAACACTAAATTATGCCTTTTCGTTCAATAATATAATATTCACTTTGTCAACTTTCAACGCAAAAATAAAAGTTTAAAAAATTACATTTTTTCCTGCATGATCAAAATTGTGGAACTGTCCGATAATTTGAAACTTACCTTAATTATTACTTCATTTTAAAAGATTTTATTTTAATATTAAAATCAATATAATAATGAAATTCCTTCAATGGAATAAATATAATAAATACTGCTAAGGAATAAATATTTTAGCTAAATAATTTAATCCTCAATCAATTAGTGAATATTTTACTCACCGGTAATGCATATCTTTGTAGCACCCATACTTTTGGCAGCCATCATAGAAACCAACCCAATGGGACCGGCACCACAGATCAACACTTTGGACCCGAGAGTCACACCAGCCCGTTTTGCGGAGTGAACCCCCACATTAAGTGGCTCAACAAATGCACCTTCTTCCAATGTAACGTGATCAGGCAGTCTGAAGACAAATTCAAGTATTCAGGTAAGTAGGTACCTACACTGGTCAATACAGTAATTCGAAACATTATACCTGGTGGGCCAAAAGTCACTTTACCATTTTAAAACTTTATTACGAACAAACTATAAAAGATAAAGCTTAGAAGTAAACTGCAAATGAATGCAGAATATTTAAAGATTTTTACATAAAAAATCCCTTGAAAAATTCATTCACTAATTAGCACATATGAACCCTAGCTGTCCTGTGTGTTTTGGATCACTCTTCTCGATCATTATATCTGTTGAAAAGTTGATAATTTCATACAAGTATTCCATATTATTTAGTTCATCCAGCGTGTTTGGATTATTTACGAATACTTTTTCAATTAAATATCACCAGAGGAAAGATTCTGAAGAATTACATCCAGTTATCGAAATTTAGATTCCACTAAATTTCATAAGGATTTAAGTTTAGATCCTGCTTTAATATGTGTTCCTACACTGTGTTCCATCAGAAATATAAAATAACAGTTTGACCCGTTTAAATATAAATTGTGAAAAAAAAGTTGGAAAAATATTTATCTAGTTCATAGTTTATTCATTCAAATTTAACAAAAGGGTATGAACAATAAAGCTTAAATTGAAATTCATGAAATGAAACTAATTCCAATATTAAATTAAAAATTTGTATTCACAGCAAATCGTCGTAGTAGACCAACCTCAGACTAAACAAACCATGTATGTATTACTTTATTAGACCAATGAAGATATTTTGAAACTGTTGTACAGGAAATACCACCTACTAGGCAAAATTCAATTTTTGTCACCTGACAGTTATTCTAATGTAAATATTATAAATATTACATATAATTCTACATATATCTCTCCTTGAATAGTTTATTATATTGATTATTTGCTATTTTATCATTATATTCATGGGAGAGTCTGTGCTAAAAAATTGATGTAAAGAATTACAGAAAACTATATATAGTGATGACTGATGACTATGCTAGTTCCTGAAGTGATAGAAGTAGTTTGTTAATATAGTAATTCAGACAGATTTTCATTGAATTATATAGTTGTATAAATTTGCCAATCTATAACGCCCACTTTACCGAGTAACCAAATTATTTCATACGAAGAACAGGACTTCATAGAATTTTATGTGTTTATGATATTTTAGAACTTAATGTCAATTATGGCATTTTAGGACTTTATGGCCTTTTATTGGCTTTTATGGCATTTTAGGACTTTATGACATTTGTCCGAGCTCTAGTAATTAGTATGACCGTGATTACAGGCATACTCCGCTTTAAGTAGACCCCGCTTTTAGAACAGGACGACTTAAAGCGGAGTTGACCCCGAGCTTTCTTACATCAGTTGTACCCGAAAATTATTTTTGAACAATTTTATTTAAATTGAAGGAACCATACAAAATATGATGCATATTATTAAAGTACCATGCAAACGTTCTTTGGTTTTTGTTAGTAGAAAACCAAAAGATTGGAGTAACAATGCTAAACTTAAAGCGGGGTCTCCCCCGCTTTAAGTTCAATTTCCAAGTTAATGTGAGGTAGGATTTCTGACTTAAAGCGGGACTGCCTGTATTTCAAAAGCAAAGAAAATCGTAAGCTAAGAATTGCTTAAAATGTACATTTTATCTAGAAAGTAATATCAATGTGGACTGACTTGTAGCAGAAATCAGACGCATGAGTGTAGTACTGGCACAGGTTGCCATCATCAGGCGGTGTGGCGCAGAAGAAACAATCTTTGCAAAGATTGTACTTGCCAATTTTGCAGAAGTTACACAGTCGGCAAGGAACACCAGGTTCAATAGCTACTCTGTCTCCTGGAAATAGTAGATTGGTAAGCAAGACGCAACTTTGCTACATTATAAACAGTTTTGTGAATACCACTATTGCCCTATTGAAAATCGAAGCAAGTTAGAGGCAGCGGTGAAGCCGATCGGAATAGTCACCTTGGCAGTAAGGGAGCAGTGAGAATCCTACTCAAAATAGTAGCAGATGAGAGACAGCGGTGAAACAGATCGGAGTAGTCATCATGGAGTCAGCGAGCAGTGAGAACGCAACGTGGGAGCCAAACTCGCTGATTTCCCTTCTGCCTACACGCGCAGCCTAAATGCTGATGCGTGGCCAGTAGCCACGACTGCTATACTATACCTGAATATAATATATCTCAGGCCATTCTAGAAAAACAGTTTACAACGGCTAGTCTTCCAGAACCTGACTCTACACTGATGTAGTACCGCATTCAGTAATCTCACCACCACTATTCAATCTTGACCTTCACGACTTACCAATACGGCAAAATCCACATAAACCTCGGTGCACACTTTTACATGCGCAGATGATGTCACCATGTTCTCACAACATCCTAAACTCGAGACCGTCGCCAACAATCTACAAACATACATATATATGTATACTCACTAGAAATCTGGCTAAATAAAAACAGAATAAAGGTCTCCACAAACAAGTCACCTAAGTTACACTCACTCTCTTGAATACAGAACCCATCCAAACATTGTACTCAGCAACTCTCCGCTTCCCATCAACAGTACGCAAAAATCATAGGAGTTACATACGACAGGGACATGACGTTCAGACACCACATTACAAACATCAACAATAGAGCAAAACGAAGACTGAACGTCTTACGCCTCCTCACAGTCTGGTCAACTGGCATCTTCAACATCCACATACAGACACTCCAACGCACACAAATTACCACACTCCGCATAACCACCGGTGTCCCCAATAAAATCAAACATAGATTTGAGGGAAACACACTTTTACACTGCAGACAAAGTGCAGGACACCACGTAACCTACAAACCACACCCTCCATACACTGCAGACACCTCTTCTCCACACTCCCTCCTACACCTGCCAACATTTCACTCCACAAGCGCATACACACCACTTTTACACACAGAGCTCTGGCTTCCTCTCTCTTTAATGGAATACTTGCGGCCATAGAGTTAACCTATCCTGTCTGATATGTGGTCATCACTCTTCCTTTCTCTCCTAAAACCAAAGATTGGGAGACCGGTCTCTCATCGTTGCGATCTCTGTCGCACTAGTCAAGGGTCAGTCTCTCGCATCCTTATACAATGTCTGTCCGTCACTACACCTACACAGGACTACACACAACATCCACTCATTGGAGCACCTTTGGACCCATCCTCATGCAGTGGCCAACTTCCTGAGTGATACGGGTTTCCATTAAGCTCACACAATCCCACACAGTGCCTTAGGTGGGTAACATCCGGGGCACCCCTCCATCCCGGATTAGGACATTAGGAAGGCTAATCAACAGCAGCATCAAACTCTTTTTGAGATTTTAAATATCAAAATGATTACTAACCTGGTTTGAGATGAGTGACTTTTGCTCCGCATTTTACAACAGTTCCTGCAGATTCGTGACCAAGTACCATTGGTTTCCTAACGACGAAGTCACCAATACAACCTTTGGTGAGGAAACTGACATCTGATCCGCAGATGCCAACTGAGCCCATGCGAATAAGAACATCTGTAAAACATTTATATTTTAATAGGGTAAGTTTATGGAACCTGTAGGCTGTAAGTATCGTGGATAGCAAATATAGTAGCATAATTGAATTGGAATGTAGAACCGTTGCAATGGAATTCAGTTGTAAACTTAATTCTAAAAACAATTTCCTCACCATTGTCAGCTGGAGTGGGAATTTCTCTGTTTACCTGCAACAAAAATGCTTATAAATAAAAACAATTCGATATAAGATTACCTATCATCAGTTCTTGACATTAGCAGTTTACTTTAATGATAAATTATAATCAATTATTCAATGTAACAGCGTGTGTACTCACCATTCTCAGGTCATTTGGTCCATAGACAACAGCAGACAAGTTAGAATTATTAGGAGCCATTTTGAGTACAGGTAGATATGTAAATGATACGAAAAACTGGAATAATTAAATTTAATATTATTAGGTAAATTCTTCCTTCGGGTCTGTCTCCAATTTTTCGATATGACATTTTGTATAGGAAAAAAGAGCCATTTTAAGACGTTTTTGGTGAATGCCATTTGTTGTGGAAACTCTTCCTTTTCCACAAATTTCGCCCCACAAAATCGGTGGCGCACTTGAAGCACAAAAATACTAATTATTATATAAATTAGACAATTCAGAAGAAACTGAAATAAATAGTGGCAGAAAGTTTTCCTCAGATTTTTCTCTCCATTGTTTGTAGAAATTAAATTTTAAAAAAGAACATACTGTGTGTGCCTAATAGATTTTATGTTAAAATTAGTGTTTATGTAGTAGGTTCGCAGACGATTTTGGATATTTTAACAATTAAGTTTCCGGGTTTAGATATAGAATACCTACATTTTTCTAGGAAAGTGCTTTGTTTTATTTGATGTTCATTTTTAATATAACAACAAATAAATGTATATGGGTAGACAGCACGCCTCCCGGACCCCCTTTTCCTGGGGAAAGTCGTGCCGCTTAATTGCGGTATATCTCAAAAAACGAAACGTTTGTCCAAAAAATGGTATTAATAAAAAACGTCTTGAAATAGATAGCATCATCTACCCATATAAATTATCAAAACTATATTAGCCACATATATTTGGTAATCATAAGATCATTAATTTCTAAGTTCTAGTTTAACATGTTAATTATCCTTAGGTAATTAAGCTATACAGATAATGCTGTCTTGCTGATAACTTGGAGAGTAATTTGTCTCATTCTGCAATGTGGTACGCTACTCTATAGCACTAACCACGTGGTTCTTAACCTTGTTCGAGGTTCCGAACACTACGGGTTTCATACAAGCATTCATCGAACCCTTCTTAGCTGGAAAAATAAAATGTTTTTTTCTTTAAATCAGACATATGCAATGTTGGTAACTACCTATATACTCTATTAGTGCACAAATTATATCTACCTCGACTTATTTGCATACAATATCACTGTGAACAAAAACACGAATTTTCACAAAAACGTAATGACCAACCCGCCGAACCCCTGGCACTGACTCGCCGAACCCTTTGGGTTCGATTGAACCCAGGTTAAGAACCACAGGGGCTCAGGACCGGGCTGGGCTGAGTCGGACGTTTACTAGCCCATAATAATCACCCATATTGATTTATATACCTTATCAAAGAAGTTACTGAGTAGGTAGTATAACTCAAGGCTACTGTAAGTGTATTATTGTATATATGTACTATGAAGTGCATATATAGACCTTGTTATTATTGTTGCTATGACTGAATCAATTGCCACTGACAATCATTACAAGTAAATATGCAAGATGACTTGCAATGCTTATGAAGCAACTGACTCAAAAATTTCATTTGAATAATATTTATAACATAATATCAAATATTCCATTTAATTCGAGTTACATGACATCGATATTCTTTAAATTGTTTTTACAGTATAAATAAGTTAGTCCTAAAATGAATGATAGAAAATATAAATTATCATAGAAAACCAAACAGATTTTAAGAGATACTCTTATAGAATATATATGTATTACTGTATTTACATGTATGAAATGTGTCTCAAAATTATTTATATTGTTTCAGGTTTAAAATAAGAAGTAGGTAAGGCATCTCAAAAATATATATCTGGAAATAAGTTATAGGTTTTTTTTTTTTTTTTTTTTTTTTTTTTCAAAAAAAGGCCCCCTCCCCTGCCAGAAGAAGCAAACCTTCTTCAAATAATTAGTTCAAAGTTTGTTTCATTCTAACCTAGTTTGTTAATCAAACAGTTGATGAGTTTTGCTCTCTTCATGGTTTCATTCTAACCTACTTCACTAATTTGTTTAGTACCTCAATCTATTCTTTCTTTCCTATTTTGTTATTTCCATTAGGTATACCAAATGATAATTAAGAACGAATAATGTCAATTTTCATTATAATATCTCCTTTCAATTAGTATAAATCAACTTCGACTTTATAAAAATAATACCTAACTGGAATTAGAAATGCTAAAAAATAAATGGTGATTCGCTTTTCTTCTAAATTACTGCCAGTTCTTTCATTTAATAACAACATGATTGGAATTAATTGATAACTCCAGATTTTAGCTACAGGTATAAGTTGAAAACCTATAGAATTGGTCAATACAGTAATTCGAAACATTATACCTGGTGGGCCAAAAGTCACTTTACCATTTTAAAACTTTTTTACGAACAAACCATAAAAGGTAAGGCTTATTAGTAAACTGCAAATGAATGCAGAATATTTAAAGATTTTTACATAAAAAATCCCTTGAAAAATTCATTCACTAATTAGCACATATGAACCCTAGCTGTCCTGTGTGTTTTGGATCATTCTTCTCGATCATTAAATCTGTTGAAAAGTTGATAATTTCATACAAATATTCCATATTATTTAGTTCATCCAGCGTGTTTGGATTATTTACGAATACTTTTTCAATTAAATATCACCAGAGGAAAGATTCTGAAGAATTACATCCAGTTATCG
>CANNZV010004396.1:0-40100 GCA_947561585.1 Caprella mutica | reverse complement strand
CTTTCAGAGAAATTTCAGGATATTATGACTATATAATGTATGATAATCATTTGATCGAAATTAATCCGCTTATTTGACGTGACCGCGGTGTGACCCAGAACATCGCTAAATTGCATTCATTGCCAACGTAAAAAATTATTTGTGATCAAAAACTAGTTAAACTTTAATCGAAATGATTCAATTCTGTTCCTATATTTGTATGAATAATAGCAGTAAACCCATAGATTGAAGTAATGTATTTCTTTGGTCAAAAAAGAGAGCAAAGAACTGTGGTTGGAAAAAATTGGACGGTTTAAACATTTGATATTAACGATGCGATTTTGAGTGTTGACGATGCAATGTGATATTTTTTTCAGCATATCACCTAATGATAAAAACACAAGATCCACAAAATGTTTATCTTTAATTTAATTAAATTTGCTTTTCGGCAAATCATTATTTCTACAAATCCGTTTGCGGCAAATTGAGGATTCGGCAAACTCGTATTAGGAGAATACGTTTCAGCTAATCAGTTTTCGGTAAATTTGTTTACTGAAAATCAGCCTAGAACCCCGTTAGTCATGACTAATTATATACAGAGGTGGGCGCAGCGCCGCTACTTGTAGCGCGCGCTAATAGCGGCGCTTCTTTTGGTGAAGTGGCAGCGCCGCTACTTCGGTGCTAATATAGCGGTAGCGGCAGCGCCGCTCCTTTTTTCAGAAGCGCTAGAGGTTTTTCGCGCTACAGCGCTGCCGCTTCTTTTAAAATCAAAAATGTAGAAGTTATTTGAGGAATCTAGATAAAAGTCTATACAAGTGCGCGACCCTAGATAGCTAATCAGTTGTAAGTGATATTCAGACAAATCCACGCAGGAAGACCAACTGATATTCAAACAATGATTCATAGTAGGTACGATCATAATAATGATACGCAATGTGAATATTTGATATTAAGACAAAGCCGTCTAATACGATCAACTTACACATCGAATTACGCTTATAGGCAGATGTGTTTATTGCAATAAAATGGGTTTAACTCATTGTTTTTTCTTAAATGTTCTAAAAATGTGCATCTACATTGCGAGTAACTTTAGAAAATTGTAAGTAAATCAAATATTATTTCGGATTCTACAATCATTTTACTAAAAGCTACTGATTTTCAGCGTACTAAGAATAACACTAAAAATGCATAAATAAAAAAATTTAAATAATTTTATATCTATTTTGGTAAGGTTTTCTAGACTCAGCGTTGAAAATATTTTTTACGGACTAAATATTATTTGATGTTTTCTAATATCCTCCCCAGAGGACGTTTGGCGTTAAAGAGAACTTAAAAATAGCAACCAAATTGCCAAATAGTATAGGAGATTTGGCTCTAAGATCACCATTTGTGGGAAAAAATTGGCTACATGCTGAAATTTGGTCCAGATCTCCCATATTGTAGATTAACCAAAAAAAAAGCGCCATCAATTGGACATTGGGAAACCTCATTTTCAGATCCCCAAAATTCTAGTTGAAAGCCCGAATTAGTAAAAACTCAATTTTTTCCAAATAAGGTCATGTTATATATCATCTTTAACATTTTTTATACTGATTGACTTTTTGAGAAAACTTACGTCTCAAACTAAACACATAAAGAGTTACACTAACATTATTGGACAATAAAATCATTTGAAATTACAATCTCTTTCAACATTATAAATAATTTGTCAAAAATATTTTTATCATCTTTAGTTTCCGGTTCATCATCACTGTTGTAGTCATCAATTGTTGAGATTACCTGCAATATACACAATATATCATTTTATTATCATGGATGGAACTTCACCCCAAATATCCTTTGAATCAACATTTTTGCCACTATTACTTGTGCGTTTGATCTTTAAACTCCGCGGCATTCGCCACATGTTTAAACGCTTCGGACACCGTACATGCGATACGAGCATGTTTTCCAGACACATTAGTTTATCGTACCCAGCTTTAAAAAGAAACTAATCAAATTCATTCTCTTTTATATTTAGGCCAGTCGAAAAAATTTAAAATCCATTGAATAAAACTTTGAAACATAATCAAATCAAGGTATATAATATTTTTACCTTGCATTTAGATCTATTGACTTTCATCAGTGACTGTACGTGGTGTGATTTGGTCATCTGTCATCACCGGAGCAATAAAATCGTTTTCTAATTTCTTTCCCTACTGTTTTGGCTGAATATCGAAGTCGCTGATCACGGACCATTGTACAAGTTGATTATTGGTTCCAGGAGAGCCTGTATAACAAAAAGTCAACCAAGCCACAATCAAAAGGAACAAACAGTTGAAGTCATTGCATTGCTTCGTAACAACATCTGCCAAAAGGGAAGTAAGAGGCTATCTGACCCAAAGGCTTTCTTTCATCTCATGGTAACGATCACCGAACTAGCAGGGAAATTCAACGTTTCTTTCGATATAAACCAACGACAACCACCGAAACTATGTCATTGTTTAAAGAGGGAATGATGCGAAAGTCTGTTGAACTGATACTATGCAAAATTGCAAAGGTCATCATGCTAGAATAAGAGGCAATGAAGACATTGCACAAAACAGCCATTTCGTCATCGATTTAGGAGCATTGCTATTCGCTACACAGAGTCAGTTGACAAAAGTGAGACGCAACATCATACTACGGACAGAGTATATAGAAAGACAAAGTATAGAAAGACAAAGTATAGAAAGACAAAGTACACAGAGAAAAAAGTTTACTAATATTTAATGGGTCAACAATTTATGCTTTGAATCAATTTATTACGTGAGTTGGTCTGACTATATTCATTATTTCACGTGTGTCAAAACATCTATGACGTGGTGTGTCACCAAACATAGTTAATTCAAATCATTTTATGGATTGAATCAACTTACTATGAGAGTTAGAGTTACATTTTGGGAGTTTGAACATATGTTAAAACAACTAGGACATAGTGTGTTGAAGTAACTCACAAAGATTGTTAATCCAATGTATCTGGTGTATGAATTAACTTACTATGATAGTTGGCGCTACTTTTTTTTAATTTAGGTGCGAGTTAAATCAACTATGACATAGTGTGTTATAGTAACCCACAAAGACTGTTAATCCAATTTATTCTGCAGTGTATGAATTAACTTACTATTAGAGTTGGCGCTACGTTTTAAGTTTAGGTATGAGTTAAATTAAATGAGTATGTGGCAACTTATGCTCTCCTCAAAGCCAATTAATCGGTTGACACTTTACAGTTCAAATCTTGTTTGAAGTGTGTTACATGTTGAATGTGAACGCTCCTCAATACCATTTTAGTTCAAGTGCAAACAATTGCGTTATATGCACTAAATAGTATAATCGCTGCCGATCGATTATTAATTAATTCCATTAATACATAGATTAATGCCTGCCTAAATAAGCAATTTTAAGGGATTATGACGTAACCAAACAGGATAAATGAAAGATTGTACTAATATAATTTGTATTAGCAAAAATTGGGGAACTTCCACAAATCCCGTCAGCGTGACATATCCCTGGATTGGAAGTGAATAGCAGCAACCTTCAAGCAAACCAGCTGCCAACTAGTCACATCCAATGCTGAAAAAGAAGTACTCATAAATATTTATGCTAAATAATTGTTAAATTTGTTTAGTCTCTTAGCTGGAAGCCAAAACACTAGATCTTGGGTAGTGTGACAACTCCGTATTGCCGATAGACAATGTCACACCACCGATCACAGTATTTCAAACTTAAGCCAGAAAAAAGTTAATAGTATAGAAAAAAGTTAATAGTATAGAAAAAAGTTAATAGTATAGAAAAAAGTTAATAGTATAGAAAAAAGTTAATAGTATAGAAAAAAGTTAATAGTATAGAAAAAAGTTAATAGTATAGAAAAAAGTTAATAAATTAGTTTTCATCAAATTAGTTTTCATCAAATTAGCTTTCATCAAATTAGTTTTTATCAAATTAGTTTTTATCAAATTAGTTTTTATCAAATTAGTTTTTATCAAATTAGTTTTTATCAAATTAGTTTTTATCAAATTAGTTTTTATCAAATTAGTTTTTATCAAATTAGTTCTTATCAAATTAGTATTTTAAAGTAGAGACCTTAAGCTGGAATTTAAATTAACCCTACGAGAAATAAACGTCCACAATTACCCTAGGTTTGAAAAGATAGTGGACTTACGTTTGTAGAATCAATCTATCCCTCCGATCCATCAGCCCTGGAAATGCCTCATCAGATCTCCCAACTGGGTGTCATGTCCAGCTATACGTGCTACCCCTCCTCAGACTCTCCAATTTAGCCTCTCATGTTTACAGTTCTCTTCATTTGGAATTTGTACCACTTAAACATCTCAGTAAGTAGGCAAATATACTCAAATCAGCGTTATAAATCCGTGAAGTTTTTATATAGTGTAGCTGGAGCATATGAACAAATTTGGTTGCATAACTGCTGGTATGAATTGTGCTGAACGACCGTGAACTACTGGGAACGACTGTGAACAAATATATGAACGGGCTGGGAACGACTCACTTTTCTACTGATGGCAGTCCGTGAAGTAAGGAGGCTGCCAGAGCCTCAGCAGATTTTTCTTGCTCTGCGAGAAAAACATAGAAGAGCAGAAAAACGCGTCCACACTAATCATAAACCCATGAGTAGAGTGGACGCATCTTTCCCGTTTTAAGAGATTAAATTAATTTCATGCGTAATAATTTATACACTGCGCCAGGCAGGAATTCAATCTCTAAGATTGAATTAAATGTAGAATAATTATTATCTCAATTATAGGCTTTATAAAGTTAAATAAATTAACGAGATAATCATTATGCAAACAAGAACACGAACAAACTAACTACAGCACCAACTTAAAATTTCAGAAAATAAATATATACATCTCTTAAATAAATATATATTCAACAAGTATATATTCAAAAAATTGTATCCAATAAATAATCATATATCAATAGTAAAACAAATAAATATATAGTTCTATATATAAACACATCTATAACACATGTTACGGGGTTAATTAACTTGCAAAAGTTGACACTTTTTTCATCTTCACTGTTTTCTTACACCTTTGCAACTCTTCCCATGGGATACTGGTTTTCGCATTCAGGTGTTGTTCCACTAATAATATGATATCACCAATTCTCCATTGCCCATGTTTAACTGGTCTGTAACATTCATTACTATTTGTAGATGGATTCATCCTAATTTTTCTGTTATATCTTTTACACGAGACACATTCGCTCACTGCTTTCTTTACAGTTGAATAGATTTTCTCAATAAAGAATTGCCCACGCAGTTTTGATACTAAAGCACAAATATTAACGTGGAGAAACTTTTCGTGCTGTTCTCTTATGATTAACTTGGTTAATAGAGAGGAAGGGGGAAGTAATATAGGAGAGTTGAAATCTCCAAATCGTCCAAACTTACACCGCACTCTGATAAGGTCAGATTTATCCACGAAAAGATTTAGTTTCGCGATCAATGGTGTTATTTCATTTGAGCCATTAGGATTTATTAAGATTTTATACTCTTCAGCAAAATACTTCCGTTGTTCATTACGAATAATAAAGTTTAGAGATTCTTCTTTCAAATTAACAGATTCTGTGTTTATTTTAAACACTTTGGACTTCAACTTATGTATGAACTTCATAACCAGAGAATAAATTTTAACCAGCTTATTCAATGAGCCAAACCTATCCAAAGAAATTAAATCATCATGATTTGAATTTTTCACTAACAACGAAGAGTCAGTTGCACCAACGCAAGAGTAATTGGCATAAGCATTTGGCATAGATACTCCCAATGCATTCTCACCCTCATCATCACAGTGCACGATATCTGGGCGCACGGCAGAAACATGAGAATCAATAGAGAGAGACTGCAAATTAGGTAAATTTTTATACATCACTTCTAAATTACCGTACAACAGAATGCCTCCCTCTGTTACAGAGTACACAGATTTTACTTTACTACCGAATGCCATCTGCTGTTCAACTAAAACTTCAGAACTACTTTTACCTAAAATAAAGTTAAAGGAAACCTCGTCACTGCCATCAGCTAAGTCAGGATCTGCCAATTTATAGCCTCGTCTAACAAACTCTTTAGCACAGATCGATAGTTTTGGCAACTTTAAGGTGGTATTCATGTTAGGAATGCATATAGCTTCTAATCTAAATTTACTTCCACCAATTTCTAAAATTAACTCTACAACATCAGTGTTATAGTTTTGGGATTCATTGAATCCATTAATTGTAACTTGGAAATTTCGCTTTATAGTTTTAAGATGGAGTTCTTTGGCCAGTTCAGTTCTAATAAAATTAGGCTGACATCCTGAATCTTTCAAGCCTCTAACCTTCTGTCCATTTACTGTTCCTGAAAAAGTTGGAAGTAGCGCATCGTACCCGAAACCCGTTTTTAAGGCAGAAAGGACACATGATCTGGCATTAGTAGAATAATCTTCTCTATTAGTCTTATCATTACAAAGGTAGGACATATGATCTCTCTGACAATGAGAGCATTTATTTTTAAACATGAAATTACATGCTCGAGCCATATGGTTAATGAACCCGCACTTAGTACATGCACCTATCTCATTAATGCGATCGAACTTATCTTTAGCAGTAGGGTATTTATCGCAATCTTTTGTTGAATGTGAATAATCTTTACTTCCTTCTTGCGAACTGCACAGTGAACAAAATACTCTTTTAACTGAAAATCTACTAGCTTCGGGTAAGGATACTGCTAACGAAGTTGCCGTTTTTGATCTTTCACTATGCCTTCCTAGTTTCGCTTTCTCTAGCTCTAAATATCTATCAAGAGCTTGAAAAATATGCTCGTTTATAGCAGTCAGACTAGGTCTATTAGAATTACTGATGCTAATAAGCTGACTTTGAAAATTACTATTCATAGAGTTCCAGAAAAAATAATGAAGGACATCTTCCGCAGTTATCTGCAAGTTTTCAAATATACCTTGAATTGACCTCATCTCACCTACAAATTCATAAACATTAGTGTCCATTCCTAACTTAATTTTAGCCAACCGAAGTATGGCCTCGAATTTAGTCTGAGTAGTAGAAGCGAAGGCTTGTTGCAACAAGTCCTTTGCGCTTTCATAAGTCTGCTGAGCTAATTGTAATGACTCAATAAGAGCCAAAGGCTCACCTTTTAGTTGTCCTTTTAATAGTATAAATTTTTCATAGTGTGAAAGAGAATGTTTAGAGATAATACTCTCAAATGACCTCAAGAATTGGTCCAAACTTTCACATCGTGAATGACTATATGTAGGTAATGGGACTTCAGGTAATTTAAGTTTAGAATTATTCACAACGTGAGATGAGCTATTGCTCGCACTATTAAATGTAGTCTCAGTCACAATCCTAGAAACTATTTCATTTAATCTATCAATATAAGCTTCACAATCAGTTAATTCACCGTCAAAATCACCTTCATCAGTTTCTTTCTCAAATTTTAACTTATTAATTTTAGAATCCAGGATTTTAATTTCCGCAAGCAGTTGTTCCGCTTTGTTCTTACAAGAGCAACTATCTTCATCAGATAATAGTTCCTCACTAATTATAATTTTAGTATATAATTTTGAAATCTGAGTTCGCTTGTAGCCACGTAATTTAACTAAATAGGAGAGTCCTTCCATTTTGCATCAGTTATAACTATTTAATAATTAACGAAATCAGTTAGCATTTACAGCCTCAAATTAAATTCTGATAAATATACAAGAATTAATAAGAGCAACAAAGAGAAGAGGAGGGAGAAGGCACGCACAGAATAGACAGAGACACACACACACAGATAAAATACAAGAGACCCGAGAGACACCCCACAACTGACAAAATCGGATTGGGAAGTTCCAGCTAGTGTCCCTGTTTGGGCGCCATAAGCAATTTTAAGGGATTATGACGTAACCAAACAGGATAAATGAAAGATTGTACTAATATAATTTGTATTAGCAAAAATTGGGGAACTTCCACAAATCCCGTCAGCGTGACATATCCCTGGATTGGAAGTGAATAGCAGCAACCTTCAAGCAAACCAGCTGCCAACTAGTCACATCCAATGCTGAAAAAGAAGTACTCATAAATATTTATGCTAAATAATTGTTAAATTTGTTTAGTCTCTTAGCTGGAAGCCAAAACACTAGATCTTGGGTAGTGTGACAACTCCGTATTGCCGATAGACAATGTCACACCACCGATCACAGTATTTCAAACTTAAGCCAGAAAAAAGTTAATAGTATAGAAAAAAGTTAATAGTATAGAAAAAAGTTAATAGTATAGAAAAAAGTTAATAGTATAGAAAAAAGTTAATAGTATAGAAAAAAGTAAATAGTATAGAAAAAAGTTAATAGTATAGAAAAAAGTTAATAGTATAGAAAAAAGTTAATAAATTAGTTTTCATCAAATTAGTTTTCATCAAATTAGTTTTCATCAAATTAGTTTTCATCAAATTAGTTTTCATCAAATTAGCTTTCATCAAATTAGCTTTCATCAAATTAGTTTTTATCAAATTAGTTTTTATCAAATTAGTTTTTATCAAATTAGTTTTTATCAAATTAGTTTTTATCAAATTAGTTTTTATCAAATTAGTTTTTATCAAATTAGTTTTTATCAAATTAGTTTTTATCAAATTAGTTCTTATCAAATTAGTATTTTAAAGTAGAGACCTTAAGCTGGAATTTAAATTAACCCTACGAGAAATAAACGTCCACAATTACCCTAGGTTTGAAAAGATAGTGGACTTACGTTTGTAGAATCAATCTATCCCTCCGATCCATCAGCCCTGGAAATGCCTCATCAGATCTCCCAACTGGGTGTCATGTCCAGCTATACGTGCTACCCCTCCTCAGACTCTCCAATTTAGCCTCTCATGTTTACAGTTCTCTTCATTTGGAATTTGTACCACTTAAACATCTCAGTAAGTAGGCAAATATACTCAAATCAGCGTTATAAATCCGTTAAGTTTTTATATAGTGTAGCTGGAGCATATGAACAAATTTGGTTGCATAACTGCTGGTATGAATTGTGCTGAACGACCGTGAACTACTGGGAACGACTGTGAACAAATATATGAACGGGCTGGGAACGACTCACTTTTCTACTGATGGCAGTCCGTGAAGTAAGGAGGCTGCCAGAGCCTCAGCAGATTTTTCTTGCTCTGCGAGAAAAACATAGAAGAGCAGAAAAACGCGTCCACACTAATCATAAACCCATGAGTAGAGTGGACGCATCTTTCCCGTTTTAAGAGATTAAATTAATTTCATGCGTAATAATTTATACACTAAATATTCTAAAAAATTTGGGATTGATAGGGTGGTGGCTACTGGCTAGGTAGTTATTTGAAGAGCTGATTATCAGTGTATAACTTTTCATAATAATAAATTTTGATTACTGCCTTTTTCAGTGTCAATACTCAATACCTTCTACATAGGCTAGGCAGTTATTGCGCTGTCCTTAGATAGGGTAAGTTCCAAATTATCAGGTGATTTCACATTTTCGGTCACGTATGAAATATAGTATATAGCTACCTAATAGTTAATTGAAATAAAAGTTGATCAATTATTTTATATATGTTTTCTTAGGCGACCGAAAATGTGGAACCGTCCGATCGGAACTTATCCTAGTTTCTCAAGTTAAGTATTCTTATTATTTATATATTTCAAAACTAGGGTAGGGGTAGGTAGGGTTACACACGTAAATTCGGTCTTTAATTTCTAATTGCAGCCCTATTAAGAAAGTCTCAAAATCCATTTGAAATTAGTTTAGCTATTTATTGAATTGTTCAACAGATCAATTTATGATAGATTCTATTTATTTCACGAGTATACCTTGAAGCCATGATGGTTATTAATGTTACTGAGATAAGAGACCGCAGTTAGTTGAAGTGCCGCAATTTACTTACTTGACCCTAGTTTTCTATGACCGGGAGAACTCCGTCCGGGGAGCAAATAAGGAGAACACCGTCCAGGGATTTGGCAGTGAAAACTCCAACCAGAGGTGAGCCATTTGATATATTATACTTTTTTGGTATTTAATTAAAGTCTAAATTAAGAGTGTATAATGAACAAAATTATGAGGATTAGCAAGGAGAATCCATTGCATTTATTAGAGTTAAATTTATACTGCATCTGAAGATTTATAAATAGTTTGACATTTTATATAAATAATTAACTTATATGAAACAATTCTCAGTTAATAGTTCTCTTCATTTCTTTGTTAATATGTTTTTTTATATTTTCTGAATCTACTTTCAGATCTTTATGAAGAATTGATGGAGAAGATCGACGTCATCAACCATCGGAGTCCTCTTCAATTCCTTTGAATGGTTCAGGAACAATTATGCTAGGTCAAAGTAAGTATTTGAAAATGTTAGATGCTTTTTAAATATGTATGTGCAATATTATTATCTCTTACTTTTTCATATGCTTTTAGGGATTCCAGACATGAAAAGAATATCGAAACTGTCGCTATCTCATTACAAAAGGAGAAAAGAGTAGGTGATGCTATTGATAATGTATATAAACGATACTATGAATTTCTATTATATATATATTAATATACGAATCTCTTATTTCAGGAATTGGCAACCTATAGTCGTAACAAACAGTGACGAGAATTCAAATTATACTTCTAAATAAAAAAAAATCTAAAACTTAAATGTTTATATTTCGTTTTCAATTTGACTTTGGTAAATTCTATTAGCATTTTTCTACATCAGTGCCTATGAGTAAGATGAATTGCACTAAAATATGGTTTAGAAGACAAAGGCTTTATTATTATTCATTAAGTTATAGTATAATTGCAGCACATCAAAGATTTATTCTATCAAAATTTGTTTTTGTGGTCTAGCCGGGTAATTCAATTTATCTAGCCTGCCTATCTATCACTACGAAAAGTTATTTACGTCATCTAACTACTTATTTATAAACTGACCTGATGAAGTTATTTATTCTATCTAATCTATTAATTTACAACTAATAACTATATATCAATTCATCGGATCGAAAACATTTCAAAAAGCAATGATTAGTTTAGGTGATCAATTATTTTTTTAAATCAAAATAGTATGCATATCACAGAAGCAAAAGTAGAAAATAAATGAACATGTTAGATTTGGTCGTAGAAAATAAATAGTCTAATCTAATTGATACCGGGACCTAACTCGAGATTGTGATTTAATAGAGTAAATATATTGACTATATAAGTCATGTAAAAAGTTTGGCTACTGCTAACCGGACCGAGATTTCAACCTACACTAATAGTTGATATACATTTACTTAGTTTACTAGTAGTTGATATAACAAACACGAAATGTTGATATAACCAACACGATTAGTTGATATAACCAACACGAGTAGTTGATATAACCTTTACGAGTAGTTGATGTAACCTACACGAGTAGTTGATATAAACTGCACGAGTAGTTGGTATAACCTACACGAGTAGTTGATGTAACCTACACGAGTAGTTGATATAACCTGCTCGAGTAGTTGGTATAACCTACACGAGTAGTTGGTATAACACATAGGAGTGATCGGAGAAACATACACAAGTAGTTGATGTAACCTTGTTCTGCAGTTGTTATAACCATTACATATAATTGGTTCAACCATCTCGAGTAGTTTTGACTATCCCAGACAGTTGTTGTGACCTTCGGGAATTGAAAATAATCAACTCACATATGTGTTGTTTTAACCAACGTCAATTTAACTCATTTTAAATAGTACCTGCAACTCACCACGTAGGTAGGCGCACAGATAAACCATAAAATTTAGTCAAAACAAATCAAATATGATTTGATTCAACTAATCCTTTCTCTGTGTGTACAAATATTATTATTTATACAAATATTAATAAATAACTTTATACATATTTTTATCATTTACATTAAAAAAGAAAAGATACCAAAATGTAGAATATTAAATTATATATATTTAAAATAACTTTAAGAGGCACGCAAGTTATCAAGTTGGATAAAAGTCATTCCAATACTACTTCTACCATGTGCCGGATGGCTCAGTGGTAGCGTCGTCGACTTCAATAGTACATCACACTACAGTCCTGAGTTCGATTCCCGAGAACACCACTACATTTCTTTCTCCATTTCTTCCCATTTAATTTGTATACAACAATATGTAATATTAAAATAATTGATATACAGCCAAATGTACATATATACTATATGCAATAAAGTAAAATATTGCAAAAATGATTGGTATATATGATCTTTTTTATTTCTTATATATATTTATGAACCCCAATTAACCAAAGTCGTTTGAGCAGAAGAGAGATATGTCCCCCTTGCAGAGGAGGACATCCACACTCTGTTCCACGTCTTGCAGAGAGGGACATCCTCACTCTGTCCCACGTCTTACAGAGGGGGACATCCACACTATGTCCCACGTCTTGCAGAAGGGGACATCCACACTCTGCCCCACGTCTTGCAGAGGGGAACATCCGCACTCATCTATCAGCGAGGGACAAGTCGTGAGATCAGACGTCTTGCAGAGGGGGACCCTTGTGCAAACAAAGAGGGTTAGACGTCTGCAAAACGTCTGATTTCCCCCGCCCCACGTCTAAAGCCCCATCCACATGGCCAGTTTTTTCAGAGAAGTGACAAACTTAATGACAAACTAAATGACGATAATATCCTAGCGTCAGCAAACCGTCAAACTTTTCATCAGTTTTGTGATTCCAACATGTTGGGATATCGTCATCAAAAAGTTTGTCAAACTATTTGCTGACGATAAAGTTTGAAGTACACACTGACTTTCCGGTAATTATATTTTTTTATTTGTGGGTCATTTTAGTTCACCTACAAAAACAAAATCCAAGTGCAGTTGCGATAGCAGCTATGTAAGTTTTTCTTCTAGCTCCGTTCATTTTGTCAACAATTCACAGAGTAACATTACTCAACAACCTCACGCAATGAAAAGCTACAGCGAAACTGACACCAGTGAACCTCAAACTTTTGGCGAGAAAAATTGACCGTGTAGACACTCCTTGAAAACTGACGATAAGTTTGTCATTTAGTTTGTCATTAAGTTTGTCACTTCTCTAAAAAAAACTGACCGTGTGGACGGGGCTTTAAATCCCTCTATAGCGAGGAGTATAAGACGTCTTAAGACGTGTGACAAACAGCTTTTGGTTAGCTGGGAACTTTATGTTTGAATTACCCTTTTTTTTTTTTTTACTTTTTAAATATATTCTATCTATGAAAAAGAGTAGACTATGCAGAAAATTTAATTTTTAATTAATAACGGATAATAAATTGGTATTGATGATGACCCGTTATTTTTAACGGGAAAGTACACTAGTATCCTAATATATAATACCCGTAGTGATTTATTTATTTATTTATTTGGTGTCCGCTTTAAGCCACACCTTGAACGACCGGGAGATATAGCTCCATAGAGTTATGATTAACTACTCTAGAGAGAGGTAGTGTTGCAGCGATTGCAGGACGCTAAGGAAGACGGTGTAAAACCTTATTTTGTTTCAGTTATATCATTTCTCCATTAAATTTTGTTTCAGTTATATCATTTCTCCATTAAACTGACGCTAGTTGCCAGTCACGTGACCCAAAAATAAGGATTTTAGCGTCCCGCAAGATGCGATATTATTTTGGCCACTGATTCACCACTTGGCAGAGTCCAATTTACACGACGGATATTAAACTTTAAGAATGTAACTATGATACGCACGGGAATATATTCTATTGATATTTAAATTGAAAATACAGGGTGAACCACAAAAAAGTGTACCCAACTGTGAAATAATATAAATATTGTATTTTATTAATAAAAAAAAGGTTTCAAGTAAAATTAGAAATTAGAAAACCAAAAATGATAACCAGAGGAAATGAAAACCTAATAATAACCAGAGAGTATTTTTTCTAACGCAAGTGTAAACACATGCCAAATGAGCCCTTTTTTTAAAGGCGGCGTTGAGAAACGCAAGTGTGAAGGGGGCCTTAAGCCCGTATTACACTGTGGCGCTCGCTATAGCGGTCGCCACAGTTTTGTTATTTTGCTCTCTAACTCCGCCCCTTTTCTCTCTAATAGTGAAAAATGTCTTGGCGAGCGCCACGAAATTGTGATCGCTCACTGCGCGATAGAACCAACACCGCCACCTTTTTAGAGGTGATGAAATTGTCACTAGAGCTAGCTGCTAAAGAGATTTGAAGTAGTGGAAAAAGTATTTTGTTTCATTTTAAAAGTTATTTAAGACTTTGTACGGCTACTGCGCGATACAAAAAAAGAATGAACGCTTCTGTGTAGTGTCCAGTGTTGCCATACAATCAATGGAATTAAACTTTTTAATGTATATGCATGGAATTGCTTCACACAACTATCAAAAAGATAATTACCTGAATATATATTCGTGATGACATCGAATTTTATTGGGACGATTCATTTCATAGTAATTTTTTCAATTTTCCCTAAATTTCAATGCACGATCACCGCCATATTGACTCATCTAGTGTAATAGCAATTTTGAGAATGGTGAGCGCCATATCTGTAGAGAGAGACAACACCGCCATGGCAAGCGCCACAGTGTAATACGGGCCTTAGATGGAATTAAATAAAAACTACAACACAGATATTAATAGAATAGAGATTACAGAACCGTTTAAACATCTGTAGATTTTAAGTTTGTTACTTTAAAGTGAAGGGTGATCTGTGTGTTGCACACAAATTCACAATTCATCACAAATGACGGTGGTAGAAAGGATACATGTAATCTAATTTTTGATTTAACTTTAACTCTATTTACTATTTATTTATAAATACAATATTTATATTAATTCAAAGTTGGGCTCACTTTCTTGTGGGTCACCCTGTATTTCCATGTTTTAATTCAATTTTTAAATGTATTTTATTTTTATCTATAAAATGTATGAGACTATGCAGAAGATTCAATTTTGGTTGAATCTATTGAAAATAACCTAATAACGGGTAATAAATTGGTATTGATGATGACCCATTATTTTAAACGGGAAAGTACTACATTAGTCTATAATATCTAAAACGCTACATATCTGATCTGTCTGTCTGTGTGTGTCGGCACTAAGACTTTTCCCCGCCGGACCATTCCCCGCCGGGTTTTTTCCCCGCCAGGTCTATTTCCCGTCAGACTTTTCCCTGCTGAATAAAATAATAGTATTTTGGGCTTTTAAATTATAATTTTGATGAAACAAACCATTTATCAATAGAAGACACATTTTATTAACAGAATTACACAATAATAAAGTGTTATTTTTACTTTTGACTTCCGTATGTGTCCATATTGGTCGTTTATATTTTAAGACTGTACCTTCGTACATTTGCATGTAATTAAGATATACTACAAAGTACATAAATTATGGCAATACTAAGGGATTGCCAAATGTCGCAATTTAGTTTGAGCAGCTACGATTAATTCAGTTTATTCCAGCTCTATAGTTATACATATCACGTACTTATTATTTTCTTTGTTAGCTTTTATAAAAAATGGTGATCTATATACTTCTCGTTCAAATATATACTTTTCCAGAACATTAATAAATTTAATTGTAGTTTATCAATTTGACAATTCATATATTACAGAACTAATAACCCTACTATATATTTTCTTATTACACTTAATATTGGCCTCTTTTCACAGTGTCTTTTTTTCTATTATTTATACCTTAAGGAACTTACAATGGATTAATCATTATTATGAAAATGCATAAGTTAGACTGTAAAGCCCGTATTACACTGTGGCGCTTGCCATGGCGGTGTTGTCTCTCTCTACAGATATGGTGCTCACCATTCTCAAAATTGCTATTACACTAGACGAGTCGATATGGCGGTGATCGTGCACTGGAATTTAGGGAAAATTGAAAAAATTACTATGAAATGAATCGTAGTATTAAATTTCGCTGTCATCACGAATATATATTTAGTTAATTGTCTTTTTGATAGTTGTGTGAAGCAATTCCATGACTATATATTAAAAAGTTTCATTTCATTGATTGTATGGCAACACTGGACACTACACAGAAGTATTCATTTTTTTTGTATCACGCAGTAGCCATACAAAGTCTTAAATAACTTTAAAAGTGAAACAAAATACTTCTTCTACCACTTCAAATCTCTTTAGTAGGTTTCAGTGACAATTTCATCACCTCTAAAACGGTGGCGGTGTTCGTTCTATCGCGCAGTGAGCGATCACATTTTCATGGCGCTCGCCATGGAATTGTTTGCTATTAGAGAGAAAAGGGGCGGAGATAACCTCCGCCATGTTAATTAATTAGTAACCTTTCTATTCTAGGTCTACTCTAATGAAAGCAGCTTCAATTCACTTATTACTTTCCAATTTAATAACATAAATTGGAAGTACCTGAAAGATTATCCTTAGTTTAAAACTAGCAACTCTCCTAAAGCCCGTATTACACTGTGGCGGTCGCCACAATTTTGTTATTTTTCTCTAATAGCGAAAAATATCTTGGCGAGCACCACGAAATTGCGATCGCTCACTGCGCGATAGAACCAACACCGCCACCGTTTTAGAGGTGATGAAATTGTCACTGAAGCCTGCTGAAGAGATTTGAAGTAGTGGAAAAAGTATTTTGTTTCATTTTAAAAGTTATTTAAGACTTTGTACGGCTACTGCGCGATACAAAAAAGGAATGAACGCTTCTGTGTAGTGTCCAGTGTTGCCATACAATCAATGGAATTAAACTTTTCAATATATACGCATGGAATTGTTTCACACAACTATCAAAAAGATAATTAACTGAATATATATTCGTGATGACATCGAATTTTATTGGAACGATTCATTTCATAGTAAATTTTTCAATTTTCCCTAAATTTCAATTCACGATCACCGCCATATCGACTCGTCTAGTGTAATTGCAATTTTGAGAATGGTGAGCGCCAAATCTGTAGAGAGAGACAACACCGTTATGGCGAGCGCCACAGTGTAATACGGGCTCAACTTAAAAACATTTCCAACGGGGAAAAGTCCGGCGGAGAATAGTCCGTTTATCCTCATATGATATAAGAAAATAAATGTTTAATAATAATGAAAATAGTTTCTTTTCCTTCAAAGTGATGTATCTATAATACTAGTATTTGACATATTTTAAGTGCTTCTAATTCGTAATTTAAAAATGACGTATGTATCTGATGGAACCGTGACCGGACAATTGCCACCCAAATAATTATTATCAGGCCTCTCTACTTAAAAGAGATGTTGTGATAAAATATGCAAAGTATTTTTAATACGATTAATTATTAATTATTTACATTTTAAGAGAGAAATTTCTTCTTTAACATTTATTGTTATTTTATAAAATTAATTATTCCACTCGGTTATATAATAAATTACATATTGTTTTATACGATTTATTTCCATCATACACTATATTTCTATTATACAATTGGTCATTTCAATTATAAATTAGATATTTCTTCCTTTATCACCACTATCATTATTAAGCAAATATTTTTAATCTAATTTATGGCAAGCTACAGTATTTGAAATCGGTCGCTCAAATTATGTAAGTATTTCAAATTTTTAAAACTTCTTTTACACTTTCCATTATGAACTTTACTTTCCGTTAAAGTGACCGGTTATATTCTATCGTGACCGGTTATATTCTATCGTGACCGGAAATTTCGACGTAAGGAAATTTTCACCGTGGGAAATTTCGCCGCAAGAAAATTCGTCGTACAGAATTTTGATGCTTGCGTCCCTTTTCGTCACATTCCTTGGTAAGTGACTGACTGCATTCACTTAATAGCTTTTCTGCATCCATGAGCATTATCACAGACGGTGATAGGTGACTTTGTTCACGAAGCCACTTTCCTTTCTGACTGCTTCTTTCAGTCCCTTTTACTTAATTTCCTTTTGACGTCAGCGATATGGCCTTTTGGTTCTGAAGCAGACGTTAAACTCCTACTAAAATTGAATTAAAATAAAATGAAATCAGACTATAGAGGCACTATTCATATATAAACAATCTGTTTTCCTTTTTTATATGTATCCTTTTAACGAGGGGTTGGAAAAGGGCCCTACCAATTATTGTGGTGATCACTTTATTTGTCTGGGGTTCTTAAGCCGAGAAATAATTTCATTCGTCAAAATGTTCTTAAAATAACATTTTACTATATGCAATCAGGTTTATATGTTAGAAAATGGTCATTTGAGTGCTTCATTGTAAATGCGATAGGTTTCTAGGTACCACCTTACATTTTACAAGTTTGCAAATAAGCCAACTTATAAGTGCCAGCCTTGTATTAAATATATAAAAGTTATCTAGGTACTTGAAGCTAACGAAACATATTGTTTTTTGACATATTCTATCTATTTACTTGCCGTACCCATACAGGGTGATTAAAAAAAAGGCAACTGGGTTTTTAGATGGTAATATTTTCTGAACTGTACGAGCCACTTTTTAATGCTTTATTGCATCTTAAAGATAATCTTTTTCTCTATTAATTGATAAATTCATTTTAATTTTTGCCTTTGAACAATGGTGTGACATCAATTATTATAAAGTTGGTCAGAAATCAAATCCCGCAGAAAAAAAGTTTATAAAATAGAACAATTCTCTTTCCATTATTCCTTTCAAACCAAAATAAAATACAAAACCATAAAAGTAAAATTTATACCATTAACAAGTTTGAAAAAATATTATTCAATTATTAATTTTTACCTCCATGTCCTTCCGTGTGCCCTCCATTTCTCTCGGTGTCAATTTCTGCTCTCTACTCCTTGCCCGTACAAACCTGCTGATAATCTTTCAATTTTTTCTTAGTTCTTCAAACTCTGTAATTATTCTGCTCTTCAATTCACGAATATTTCGTGGAGCTTTGGTGAATAAATTATTCTTTATGTAACCCCTAAAGAAAGAATTAACATGGGGTTAAATCTGAGGGTCACTCAGTATCCTGTCCAATTTATTTCAATCGTTGAACACCTCACTCACTAAGTGTATATAAAGATGGAGGTAGCATAGCAAAGGCACAAGTGATGCCAAAAAAAACACCAGTATATGGAATATGTATTGACAATCGAGACGTTTAGTGTACGTGACGTCATCACAGCAACACTCTAAAACAAACATTGTCACTACTTATCACTCTATTGTCATCGCTATGTATATTTTTTATACTGTGGTCTAAACCAATGGCGCCCCTCCCACTCACATCAGTTTAACCAAGGTATATTAACTACAAGGTAGAGTATTGCGCAGGTTCATATCAAGATGATTACAGTTTTGTTGTGAAAGACGCTGGCTGGTGTGCAGCCGTGTGCCCCATGATAATTATTTTTACATAAAAACAAGGTCTGTTATCCATTCTTTTTCGAATAAAATGCCTTTCAACTTGTTTTTTTGGACTAAACTGGCTGTATTCAGCATTGTGAAAACTCTTCATATATTTTTTAGTAAGGTTTAATAGGGAAAAACGTATTGTTTTTCTTCAAAGTACGTTTATGTAAGAGCTGTCGATCCTGTCTCTTCTTATCCTGTCTATTTCTTCCTAATTCCTACATTTTTAGAAAACCTAAATAATTTAATCAGAACAATTACACTTTTTTCATTGCATCCGCACACAGCACAAACAACCACGGCAAAAATTCTTATATACAAATAACTAATGAAGTAGCTGTATCTATTATTGCAGGGGCACACGGCCGTGAGTTCGTATGTGCGTATTTGTTTATGCGCAGAGGAGTCTAAAATTCGTATCAAGGCGTAGCATACCTTGTTAAGTTAATATACCTTTAGTTTAACAGAATGCACGGAAGGAGGGGAAGTGCGAGTGAGACGCACCTCATTTTCAATTCTCTATACCTCATGCACTTCTTGAAACCCTACTTTTTAAAGATTTAATAGTTACTTACATGACAAATACAGATAATTTCTATGGTGAAAAAGTGTATGATATAATTAATAACTTTGCTTTGATATCTCACTAAAACTATAATTTTTTACAGTAATAACAAGATGAACAGAGAGAATGTATGGTCAAATCATAATAAATTCACAATAGAAAATACTATTAAACCATAAAAAATATAAGAATTTATCCATGGGTCAAAGAATATACTTCTCAAAAAGAAATACAATATTACTGACCATTTTTGACTGATTTATTGAAGAAAGTTTGAGATTAAATTACATAAAAAGAAAAAAAGAAGCAATGGCCCATACCGTGGTCGTCTATAGTTAGTTTATCAGGCCAGATATTAATGACGTTTATAGTTCAATCAGCTGTTCAAAGTGGTCCTATGATATATAATTACTGTCGCTAAAATTAATGGATAAAGATGGCGCGCAACATATTTTCTTCGCTTTTATGCCATTGCGCTCTTCTTGATGGTTTTTTCGCCTTGTGTTTTCTATGATATAAATTGAGGAATGTTCCAGATAATTTGCCATCAAATTTATGTGAATTTATCAATCCTACTATATACAGGGTCGTGCAGCTAAATTGGGACTTACATAACTTTTTTAAAATTCGCTATTTTGAAAGGCAAATAATGATTAAATGTAATTTTTACTTGTATTTATTTGTTCGTTATTGTCTACAGAACAAAATAATTTTATGTGACTACCCTTTGCGTCAATAATTTGGGAGATTCTCGAGCGAAAACGTGAACAACTCCTTTTTACATCCTCGGGGTCAAGATTACGAAATGCCCGACGAATGGCGGCCTTCAGAGAGTTGACACTTGGATGTGAAGTTACGTTAGACTCTCCCTCAATGACGCCAAACAGCCAATAGTCACAAACATTCAGATCTGGGGAGCTACTGGGCCAAATATCCTTCGGGACCATCAAAAGAAGATTCTCCTTCAGGAAATCCTGAACTTTCTTTGCTCCATGCGCGGGCGCAGAGTCTTGAACGAGCATCACTTTGTAGGGGTCGTAGCTCCTTATGTATCCAAGGCATCAAAACATCTTTCAGAATCGAAGACCCGCTTCGATGAAATGAGGAGGCATCACCTTACCATCACTTGCGACGGCTGCAAAAACCATTACAAAAGCGGGATTCTTGCTCTGCATCACAGGAGGAATTTCTGAACGATCGGAGGCAACTATCCGAGTGTTCTGGCGATTTGCAACCTCATCAACAACGAACTTTTTCTCGTCAACAAAAACGCGGACATGTCCTCCTTTGTGTTTCAGATGGTTCAGAAGCTTTGGGCATCTTTCAGCTCTGAGGGCTCTGGAGCGGGTAGTTAGGAGGTTACGGACTCTCCTTACGTATGACTTCATACCAAGGTCTTCCTTGACTGCCCTGCTGATGGTGCTACGACTCACGCTGCGCTTTTGTGCCAGTTTTGACATCGGCTGGCTTGGGTCTGACTTCAACGTCCTTTTCAGCCCAGCAAGGAATGTTTTGGTTCTCTTTCGATCACTGCAGGGACTGTGTCGACTTCTCTGAACCTTTCCCTCGGCATCTAAAGCAGCAACAACTCGATAAACAGTCGATTTCGCATAACCAGTGATCTTAATAATGTCTGAAACAGAGTTCCCGGCGCGTCTCATTTCACATATGGTCGTTTTTCGCGCTAATTCCGCCATATTTTAGCGAAATATGCTAGATCTTAATCTGAAATATTATAGCAAAGGGCTTAAAGATTGTCTGTGAAAAAGAATTTAGTCATAGGTTAGAAATTACGGAAGATATGTGCTGTTAAAGTTAGTCCCAATTTAGCTGCGCGACCCTGTTTATAAACGTGGTTTTTAACTGAACGAGTTGCCAGGCGATGGAGGCAAATTAGAGATTTAAGAGTTAATTATGAACTTATTATAACCTACTTGTTAGGATTCAACTCTCTACTTGTAAAGTTATGTTAACTAAGTTACCTAGTATGTTAGTTACAACTGATATACCTAATTAAGTAGTAATCTAGTATTCTTTAGCACTACCTATTCCATATTTCAGAGGCTGGCAAACTGTATGCCAATTTACAGCTAAAATTGTCGCAGTACTTCTGATCCTAGCCAATTTGGCTCATATTTGATGATTTCAAGCCTAAATTAACATAGAATTCATTCAAATTTTCAAGCCAATTAGATATATCTAAGTTTTAACATTTGAAATGTAAGCTAATTGATTGACTTTAACTGGCATATTCTGTAATATGGTCTAGGTTCAGCCAGTTCAATTTTATATACATAAATTTTATCAGGTACAGATGAAAATTCGGGAAAAAAATCTTCAGTCCTACCAAAAGTGCATTGCATCTAATTAGAAATCAAGTAGATCCCAAATACAAACATATAGTGCTTAAAAAACAAAACTTTATGAAGGAGCTTATAGTTCCTTGCAATGGGTATGTGTGCACTCTGGCATTAAAGGGAATGAAGTGGCTGACTGAGAGACTAATCTAAGACATCAAAACATGCACTCAGTCCTTAGCTCACTGAAATATGAAGAAAGTATGATAACATTAAAATATCATTTTATGATGTTTTGGACAAAAATATGGAAGACTAAAGTCATCCACAGTCAAATAGGAAATTTCCTGCATCCTCCAGAATCAGAATTGGTCATGCAGGAGTGAAAGCACACATGCATAGGTTTGAGATATCAATATCTGATCTCTGTGAGTATTGTAATTATTAATCTGATACAATTGAACATTTCCTGATGACATGCAGAAAATTTATAAACCAAAGAAGAGTATTGGCAGATATGTTATCAAATATAAATGTAGACCTATCAATGAAAAACATTCTCTTGGGAGGAAACTTTGAAGAGAATGTGAATAGGAAAATTCATAGGACATTTTTGATATTCCTACAAACTTCTGGAAGAATAAATTTCCTTTGAAAAGTATATGGGGCAAGAATTTATTTATTTTGCATTCTATTTTAACACTTTCATTTTCTAATTTATCAAACTTCTGTTTTCTAGACCTTAACATGGTTGGTTTATCTTGGCCCATCAATCAGGGTGGGTTAAGGTCTTATTTAATTTATTTTTATGCTTATGTTTATTAAATTTTAAAACTAGAATAAATGTCAGCATCCAGGAAGTTTAAGCTTAAGAAAATATGGTGATATAAGCGTTAATTTATGGGTATGATAGTCAATATCATGTTAAAAACCATTTGTTATACTATGTTAATGATATAGTTCTGTAACTTCTGTTAAACTAGTTAATATATGTAAACATAGTTATTATGTTATTAAATATAAGATACCCCATTTAATATTATTTTATAAACTGATAAATTGTCCTATAAATAGTTTTAGTTAGCTACTAGCTAGTCATTTATTTAATGTTTATGTAACTAGGATGAGTTGTGTAGCAATGTTTCATAGTGTTCTAGTTAAATAGTTCCATGTCATTTTGTATTAGTTAAGAACCTAAAATGAAAACTGTAAAATAGCTATATTAAGCCCCGTCCAGACGGTCAAATATTTTTAGAGAAGTGACAAACTTAATGACAAACTAAATGACAAACTTATCGTCAGTTTTCAAGGAGTGTCTACACGGTCAAATTTTCTCGCCAAAAGTTTGAGGTTCACTGGCGTCAGTTTCGTCAAAATTAATGTTATATATCGTGAAAAAAAAAATGATATAACTTGGTATGTATATTTTTTAAACTTAGAACAGTAAGAAACCAGAAGAAATAATTTGTTTTTAATGACAAAATATCGTCTTGAAAAGGATAGTCAAAAATAGATCATAGAAAACAATTCACAACGTAGGTAGCCTACCTATAACTTAGATCTAATACATTCTAATACAACCAAGTATTAAAAAGTCTGTCGTCAGCCATTGTAACTAGATAGATACTAAGTTTGAAAAAATGAGGTTTTTGTAGGTGTACCTAGCTGTAACAAACTAAAATGACGCGCAAATAAAAAAATATTATTGCCGGAAAGTCAGTGTGTACTTCAAACTTTATCGTCAGCAAATAGTTTGACAAACTTTTTGCTGACGATATCCAACATGTTGGAATCA
This sequence comes from Caprella mutica, assembly GCA_947561585.1. Lineage (NCBI taxonomy): Eukaryota > Metazoa > Arthropoda > Malacostraca > Amphipoda > Caprellidae > Caprella > Caprella mutica. The sequence goes on along the minus strand of CANNZV010004396.1, from coordinate 16,140 downwards.
CAAAACTGATGAAAAGTTTGACGGTTTGCTGACGCTAGGAAGTTATCGTCATTTAGTTTGTCATTAAGTTTGTCACTTCTCTGAAAAATTTGACCGTCTGGACGGGGCTTTAAGAAGCTGCCAGGTTAAACGGTTTATCCTGTTAGGATAACTACATACTTTAGGTGGTGGCGAGTCTTCGCTACCCCCAAATTGGTAAAGAAGAAAAAGAGGCCGGGCATTTCAAAGAAATGAAGTTACTACAGACTGGACATAGCAGTCAAATCTCTTCATTAATCATGCAAGAAGAAAAAGAACCGAAATTAATAGCTACTACTAATTGTAAAAATGAGCCACACTTTTTATATGATCTGTATTGGCTACAGTTGGTAAATTTGAGCTTTTGGGCCCCCAACGATTTTCGATATTTTGACACTTATTATAGGTTAAAGGAGCCATTTTAAGGGGATCGACCCTGTTGTGATCTCAAAATATCTCAAAATTGTGTTTTATTTTATTTTTATCTCGTAATGCTCGTACATTCGTCAGCTTAAATTAGGTAAGAACATTAAATAAATCTGATAAAAATTACGCTTCTGGCAGCAGTTTCACTGCGACGCACGCACGAATAAATAACATTTCAGTGCAGTGACTAGCACACGCCCACATTATGGGATAATGTTTGTGTAACAACCCCCACACCCCATCAGCAATAGTAAGTCAGGAATATAGGTTTAGTAGTTAGAAACGGTTCTTAGAACCACTTGGGTTCTTATTTCTTTTTTTTTTACCCTAAAAAAACTCATCTGACCTTTGTCAGCCCCTCCTGAAAAGGACATTTTTCGGAATTAAATTCCATACTCCTCCGTCACTTATAAACGTAGACGATTGATTTAGGGCTCATTTGAAAGAGGAAGCATAGGCGCATGCCATGACAGAAAGAAAATTTGATAATTCAAATTAAAAAAAAAGTTATATGGACTTTTTTGTGAAAAAAATGTAAAAAAAATAACAACAATTGTTTTTATTATAACTTATTATAACTTCAAAAAAAATTAAAAACTTCTTGTTAACGTCTGTAGCAGGTCTTCCTCTTTCAAATGAGCTTAACTACACCTGTCTACATGAAAAAGTGAAGGAGGAGTATGAATTTCAAAAATACCGTTTTCTGTGACGTCACTATGACGTCACTCGTTTTCTAAAAACAAAACAACAAAAACAGTAAAAAACAAATTGTTTTTCTTTTTCAATTTCGTATAAGCATACAAAATTTCATTTCGATAACTTCAATAATAAAGTTTTTTTCTTACAACAGGGTCGATCCCCTTAAAGGTCCTCTCCAGGCTCCTAGAAAAAACTGAGTTTATTTCATAATATTATAGAACTAAGGTCTACGATCATTATTCCGCAAACTGTATACAATTCGGTTCAGTATACATTTTATTATTTGCTTTTAAAGTTTTTTAGTACTCTGTGAGCAAAAATCGAGCGAATCTCCAACCTGACGCTGAGAAAGAAGATTGTACACTCTTTGTTTTGATTTCAAATTTAGATCTTTAAACAAACAATGCGTTTTTGGCTTTCTTTTAAGATATTATTTGTTTCTAAAAGTATGTAAACGTTCCTATAATTAATAAGTTTATCAAAATTTAAACCTTTAGACGAATAATAAATAGATTTATTAAACCAAATACCTAGTTGACAATCAAAACAAATGGTGTACATTCTTCTTCTTCAGACTGAAAATTAGAAAGTCGGAAGTAAAGTAGGTTTTGTAGAGTTTGGATTAAAAAAATCTTTGAACGCATATAAAATTAAAAATATGCTATCAAATTTTATGATGTTTGCAGTAAAATGATAAGAAACATTAGCCTCGTTGATTTCAACAATAAAAAAATTTGCTTCGAGGGGATTTTTAAGATATTAATTGTTTCTAAAAGTATATAAACGTTTCTATAATAAGTTTATCCAAATTTAAAGGTCCTCTCCAGGCTCCGGGAAAAGAATGAGTTTATTACATAATGTTATAGAACTAAGGTCTACGATCATTATTCCGCAAACCGCATACAATTCGGTTCAGTATATATTTTATTATTTGCTTTTAAAGTTTTTTAATACTCTGTGAGCAACAATTGAGCGAATCTCCAACCTGACGCTGAGAAAGAAGATTGTACACTCTTTGTTTTGATTTCAAATTAAGATTTTTAAACAAACAATGCGTTTTTGGCCTTCTTTAAATTTAAGATATTAATTGTTTCTAGAAGTATATAAACGTTTCTATAATATAAGTTTATCAAAATTTAAACCTTTAAACGAATAATAAATAGATTTATTAAACCAAATACCTAGTTGACAATCAAAACAAATGGTGTACATTCTTCGTCTTCAAACTGAAAAGTAGAAAGTCGGAAGTAAAGTAGGTTTTGTAGAGTTTGGATTATAAAAATCTTTAAAGGTCCTCTCCAGGCTCCGGGAAAAAAATGAGTTTATAACACAATATAATAGAACTAAGGTCTACGATCATTATTCTGCAAACCGCATACAATTCGGTTCAGTATACATTTTATAATTTGTTTTTAAAGTTTTTTAGTACTCTGTGAGCAACAATTGAGCGAATCACTAATCTGATGCTCAAGAAGAAGACTGTACACTCTTTGTTTTGATTACAAATTTGAATTTTATAAACAAACCATGCGATTTCGGTCATTATTTTAGATATTAATTGTTTCCTAATGTATATAAACGTTTCTATTATAAGTTCATTCAATTTTATACCTTTACACGAATATTAAATGAATTTATTAAACCTAATACCTAGTTGACAATCAAAACAAATGGTGTACATTCTTTTTCTTCAGGCTGAAAATTTCTTAAATTAGTAAGTCGGAAGTAAAATAGGTTTTGTAGAGTTTTGATTATAAAATTCTTTAAAAGCATATAAAATTAAAAATATGCTACCAAATTCAATGCGGTTTGCAGCAAAATGATAAGAAACATTAGCCTCGTTGAATAAGACAATAAAAATATTTGCTTGGAGGGGACCTTTAAAACCATATAAAATTAAAAATATGCTATCAAATTTGATGCGGTTTGCAGTAAAATGACAAGAAACATTAGCATCGTTGATTTAAGCAATAAAAAAATTTGCCTGGAGGGGACCTTTAAGACTTTTTTCAATTATACCAAATGTTGTGCAAATGCTTCGTTTTCGAGATATAGCGCAATTAAATTTTTGGTAGGAATAACATTAGGTTTGAAGAGAACACGAGGCTTTCCGCCTTTTAGATTTTTGTGACATGAAATCTTGGTGCCATGAAACTGTTAATGTAGTTCACTGTATCCGCTATTTTGTTGTACTGCACTGCTTGCACACATCATGATTGCTTAATGACCTTGCAGGGGGGTTCGGGGGAGCGGCATGCCCCTCTTTATACTTATTTGTGATGTTAATGTACCTTTCCAGACCCCCAAATTTAACCTAATCTATCGGAAACTTAATTGCGCTATATCTCGAAAACGAAGCATTTGCACAACAAATGGTATTCCTTGAAAAACGTGTTAAAATGGCTCCTGTTACCTATAAAAAGAGTCAAAATATCGAAAATTGGTGGGGGACCTAGAGCACAAATTCAAATTTACCCTACAGTGACAGTCTACTGAGTCTGAGTCTACTGAGTCTGAGTCCACAGACTCAGACTGCCGAATACAAATTGTTTTTCCAAGACTCTGTGCAGTATTGAGCGGTCCTGCTAAACACCGCCTGGAGCCGCCCGGGACCGCCCGGAACCGCCCGGGACCGCCCGGAGCTGCCCGGGGACAAAATTCTACCACCCGAGCACATTATATCATACAATTGGTCATGAATGACCTTCGTACGAATTTTGGAGACGAAAAAATGATTCGTTAATGAGTGAAATCGTTTTATAAGTGACATCATTATGTCTTACTTTTTCAGCACCACCCGGAGCCTTGCGGAACTTCCCGGAGCTACCAAGGGACAAAATTCTACCGCCCGAGCAAATTATATCGTACAATTGGTTATGATTGACCTTCGTACGAATTTTGGAGACGAAAAAATGATTCGTTAATGAGTAAAATCGTTTAATAAGTGACATCATTATGTCTTACTTTTTCAGCACCGCCCGGAGCCTCGCGGGATCGCCCGGAGCTACCCAGGGACAAAATTTCACCGCCCGAGCACATTATATCGTAGAATTGGTTATGATTGACCTTCTTACGAATTTTGAAGACGAAAAAATGATTCGTTAATGAGTAAAATCGTTTAATAAGTGACATCATTATGTCTTACTTTTTCAGCACCGCCCGGAGCCTTGCGGAACCGCCCGGAGCTACCCAGGGACAAAATTCTACCGCCCGAGCACATTATATCGTAGAATTAGTTATGATTGACCTTCGTACGAATTTTGGAGACGAAAAAATGATTCGTTAATGAGTAAAATCATTTCAAAAGTGACATCATTATGTCTTACTTTTTCAGCACCGCCCGGAGCCTCGCGGGATCGCCCGGAGCTACCCAGGGACACAAATCCTACCGCCCGAGCCCAATATATCGTACAGTTGGTTACGATTGACCTTCGTACGAATTTGGGAGACGAAAAAATTATACGGTAATGAGTAAAAAAAATTTACGAGTGACACCATATACCATATATTTTTCTCCATATCAGAGAATTGTCAAAGTTATCATTTAGTTTATAGTTATGCAAACATTCTCTTCATTTTATATTTAGGTATCATTTAAATTTATTCTAGAGTGAAAATGTTTACAAATGTAAAAGTCTATTCGGACATCAGCCATTCCTATACTTTAATTTCACACACGTCAAATTCCTTACAATTCTCACCTCAAAATACCAAAGTACAGACCCAAACCTCGATTTTAGTTTTTTTAGAAACAAAATAATGAAGAAGATAAGGATAATGATTTTAATTGATGAAAAGAAAATGAACAATACTTCATCAAGCCCCTATATAATTTCCTAAAGATAGGACATTTTCGGGCTAAGATAGATCGACAGTATTCAATTTTAGTTGTCAACTCATTTTTCCATTGTTTCACTGCTTTATAAATATCTAACCCAGTTATTCTAACACAGTAGCTAGGTATAGCTTCGAATATTTTTTTAATAGTTTGTACCATAATATTTAATATTTGCGTTTCCTCTTTCCATTTATATCTTATGAGTTTTGCTCTTCTACATTTGTATTAGTATCCCCTTAAATGAGATTTCATAGAAAACTAGTAGCTACTTCACACGTAGAAAATAATGCCTGCTCATTGGAAGACTAACCTATTTCTTATACTTTTAAATATTATTAATGGCTAGGTTTAACGGTATTTGATGTTAAGTTTCGTTGAATATATTTTATTTGTAATAAATAATACTTTGACGTTTAAAAACATTCACTTATTAGTTACTAGTTCCTTTTTCTAAATAAATATTATAATTTAAGGTTCATACTGTACTCCAGATAGACGTCTACAAATATATAATTATGTGCTTTCCTCCTGACTTGTTTTATTCCAAAACCGCTTCGAAGTTCGACAGAAACATGGTTCCCGCTACAAAAAAGATTAGGTAGATATCTAAATTACTTAACTTGGTATTGTATAAATGTTCAAATATAAGTAAATTTTAATGCATACATACACTTAAATGGATGCATTGCCTTATTAATCATGTAACGATATAATATTTACTTATCGGACCAAATATCGAACAGGACATGGTAGTGAGCATAGTAAATAAATAGTTTGCTATCTATTTATTATGGTAGTGAGTAGAGAGAGGTGTTATCCGTGTTGTTGTGGGGGGGGGGGGGGGGGGTGCCACCCTATCTCATGAAAATTTTAACTGAGTGGCACAGGCTCACAGCACAGTATTCTTCATAATTTATAGTTTAATATCCAGATTCCAGAGTTGCCAATTTAGCTCTTTATGAGCTACATATAACTTTTTTCTTATGCTGTTAGCTTTAAATTTAATCAATCTAGCTTTTAACTTTTGATACAGCAGTTTCACAAAGCATGTAGCTTCTTTTTAACTATTTTTAATAAAATATTATGAAATGAAGAAAATATACATAACCAACCGATATTAATTGTATGTTTATAACATAACTTTTTCAACTTACGTTTCGTACATGTACAGTACATGTATTGGAGCAACAACCTGAAGCTTTAGTGAGTCTGCGACAAGTTGAAAACTGACAGAGTGACAGTAGCAAAGTGGCTGTCGTTTCGAAAGGTTTTGTGATACTTTTGATCGTCTATTTGACTCAAGGAACTACAAAATCTATTGAAACTATCACCGTCTTGAATAACTTGTTTATTATTGCAAAACTAATCTCTATAATTAAGCTTAACATCAATGAATGAGGTTTGATATTAGGTATTCAAATAATGAATTAATATTATCCAAGATTAGCTAGGTGAAACGTCAGTTCATACAAGGTTTCAGGAACCTAATTTCTATCCTCCTTCCCGTACGAATAACATAGAAATGTTTCGCCTATAACTTCAATTGGAATCAGGCTTATTCCAATTTAGCGGTCTGCACTAATAGTTTAAATAAATATCGAACAAATAAGAGTTAGATAGCTATTTAAATAATATATTTTAGAGCTATGCAATATTTTCGTTCATATTTAATAATTTCTATCAGTGTCGGCCCAATTTTAGCGATACCGTGTACCGATACCACAAAAATGGCAGATACGGGCCGATACCGGTACTTTTTCCCATCCCTAGATAGAAGAGTACAGGTGATGCTTGTACAACGGACAGTACATGTACCAGAAAAAGGGTTCGCTATACCGATCTGATGACCACTATGCGGTCAGAGAATTTACTTCAGTTGGGGATTTAAACATTCCAAGTTTTCTTTAACAGCATTGCAAAGGAGTGAGGTACTGCGTTCATATTATGTGGTTACCTCACCCGCATTCGGGTGTCACAGGTACCTACATTTGGCCTGTAACTTTTTTATTTGGGCAGCTATGAAGTTCAAACTTATACAATGTTTGAATTATATCAATATCGATAATATCCTGTGAAAATATTAATTGATATTTGAATTAGTAATAAGCAAAACAAACTTCGAAAAATGATCGGGTGTCACAGGTACATTTGCAGTTTATTTTTGATAAATATAGTGATATATGTATATAGGGGGGCGTGCCGCCCCCAAATTCCCCTGCCAGGTCATTAAACAATCATGAAATTAACATAGCAGAAACATAGCGGATCTATAATCTACATAACCAAATTCTAAAAGCCGGAAATGTTACAGTTAGCATACGATTTTCATGAAATAAAAATGATCTCTATTAATTCAAATATCAATTAATTGACGATATTTTCACAGGATATTATCGGTAGTGATATAGTTCAAATATTGAATAAGTTTAAACTTCATAGCTGCCCAAATAAAAAGTTAGAGGCCATATGTACCTGTGACACCCGAATGCAGGTGAGGTAACCACATATGAATGCAGTACCATATTGTTTTAAAGAAACTCTAATGAAGGTATTCAATTTCCGGAAATGGAAATTTTAATGCAAATCGTGACAATCCACATTATTTACTTATATAAGTGCAGGTAAATAATAATGATTCAGGTATAAAGGAAAGGGTACTATTATTAACTACACTTACCTACACATATGTATATATCTATGTAGTCTTAGATGTAAACTAATATACATAAAATAATTAAGAATCTTTAATTCAACTGAACATAATATAAAAAAATATTATTTAATTTCCTGATTGTTATTTTTGTGTTTGGTAATTATTCAGTTTATTAAATTTTTGGAGCGAATGGGTCAAAGATTGAGGTCAAAGTCTTCTATAACTCAAGTATTGTTGGATGGTTGAAGTCATCTATAATCGATGGCGAAGGTATGCGCTCTACCGAGTGCACGTAATCTAGTTTAATTCTGCTTGAATTTACCTGCCAAATTTAACAATTCAGATAAAAAAAAATTAACAAAATTTTATAATTAAAGAAATTGTTTGGGAAAAAGTGTAACTAAATCAAATTTGTGAAAGTCTAAAACAATTAAGTGTTGATTGTAAATTGTAATACATCTGAATATAATAAATGTATGAATAGATACTTGGTAGACAAATGTTAAACTATATAATTTAAAGTGGTCGTTGTACGAGATGCATGGCTCTTAGAACGGATAATTTTTTTCTTTGTTGTGGGTGTCCGTTTTGAGACCGTCTGTCGTACGAGCTTTACATGTATTTTTTAGAGTCTTTGAACAAAAATATTTTATTTTGGCTTTGAGAGATATGTATATCGTATATATTGCTCAAGATACTAAATCCTGTCATGTCAGTTTTTGCCTCCTTACCTAGAAGTATAAACATCCTCTAATTCGCTAGCTCTTGATTTTATCTAAAATTGTATTATTGCCTGTTGTATGAACATAATCATGTCGATGAGACCAAAACGCTCTGCAAAACCAATCAAGAAAGTATCACTTGCGAAGTACCCTTGCGGAATTTGTATGTCAGCATGTGATGATCCATCTTTAAATGGCCAATCTGTATTTTGTGGAGAGTGTAATAAATGGTTTCATGACAAATGTGAGAAGTTGAAATCATTACAACTGACTATATTAGATGGCCTCGTTTATGAGGAATACGTATGTAGTTCATGCTGCCACACCGATGGGACCTTCGACTTTCAACTCTCGCTCCGGCGTCTTCGTGTGGCGGCGAAAGATGGTTTTGAGAGATGCCGATCAGCCACACAGTTAGAAGCAATTTTGTTGAGGAACAACCCTCTGATGCATAGACACAAGGATAACCCAATTGGAGATAAAAGAATCGATACTACCACAGAAAGCTTTCTGAACAGATTGGGTAAATTAATTTCAATATTCAAAATATGTTTTCCTCTTTTAAAACCTGTATATTCAAGTTACACTTAGATAATGTTTTCTCTTTAAAATGGCAGTACAGTTTTTTGGATAAGCAAATGGACATAGAATAATGAAGTATTTGAATTTAATTTTTACTTTCTACAGGTGGTGCAAACGGACGGATCCCGGCAGCGGTCACCGGCAACGGAAACTGTCTGTTCAATGCGTTATCAATATGCTTAGTTGAGAACGAGTCTATTACAAACGAGTTACGAGTTCGAACTTGTATTGAGATGTTAACTAATCAGAAGGAGTATTCCAGGCTACATGGAAAAACTGGTATTCCCTTAGTGTCGCCCGATTACTCGGATGCCTGTTTCGACTGTGCTGTCGATGGAAGTTATTCATCTGCCTGGACCATTCACGCCGCAGCCACAGTTTTAGGCGTAGAGATCTTATCTGTTTATCCATCTTTGAATGGTATTCTCGACAGATGTGTTCCAATACTGAACACAACATTTCGTTCTATCAAGACATCTAAACCTACTGGACCACCGATCTACATAATGTGGACAAGTATGACTGGTCCCTTACCTGGTGTTATATGGACACCAGACCATTTTGTTCCACTCATACTCTCTCGTGTTCCCGAGACGGTGGTGTTGAATGACAAGAAAATTCAAATGTCGACGAAACGGTCATACGCCCAAGTTACAAGGTCACCAACACAGGTTAAATAATGATCTTATTTGAGTTTCATAAAAAAATAGTGAATTAGACAATAAAACATAACAATTAATCTTAAACAGGGTGTATGCGTGCGTGACGTCTGATATGACAAGTTTCTATTGCGATAAATGCGAAAAGAATAATAATATGATTTTTTTTATCATAGGTAAATCACAGTCCTTCTACGGAAACGAGAATGGTGTCTACACCAGAAGACAAGGTATGTGAATCGTCTTGCACAAGTCAAATGATTATTTGTTTCTCTCAATTAATAATATTAGCTATACCTACTGTCCACGTATCTGCCATCAGATTTGTTTTGCATTTTTTCATGTTTTCACAGTATCTGAAAAAAACCTTTCCCAAACTGGACATATCTTCGATCAACACATCCAGGGAAACATCTCCTGCTAAAAAAGAAGACGAAGCTTTTGAGGTAAATGCGCATATTTATTTATATGCTATACTGCATACACAAATAACATATTTCGATTCAAATATGAACTAAATATTACATATATTTATTCCCCGAATGTTAGAAGCATGAGAGGAATACACCTCTATATGAATACTGTATTTTCACAGGAAAACTTGGGGCCTACATTGAATTCTTTCGTGAAAAGTGCATCTCGACTTTCTAAAACTTGTTCGAATGGAGATTCCAAGAATACTTCTTTCACCAGTATGCAAATGGTAAGCACTCATGATTTAATACTTTGTATGATAGCAGTAAAACGACTATAAGTGACAGTCAGTATAGTCGTATTCGTAATTATATTGCTACTTAAAATTGTAATTGTGATTATTAATAACTCGCATTCAGGACAAAGATATGTGCCACAGAACAACATATGAACCAACAGACGGTGTGAACATTATAGACATACCCCAGGAAGCTGGCATTTTAGATGATGAAAGCTACGAGGAAACAACAGAGGTACAATTTTATTAATTTGACTAATTTATAAATAACGAGGTTCAGCATGTGCAGCCTAGCTACTGTATACGATAAAACTCCTCTATAGTGAACTTCAACTAGTTCACTATAAATAGTTTATTCTACTATAAAGGATATAAGAGATAAATAAAACACTGGCCTTTTTATAAGACTATACAAATAATTTATTTCGTTTTAATTTCTCTGAACTATAATAATCAGGTTAGTTCACTACACATGACTTAATTATAGAGGAACTGAATTGGTAGAACTTCTCTTTCATGAAATATAAATAATATACTATATAGAGATTCACTATACAGGGCTCTTCTAATCAGAATAGTTCACCTTACAGGAGTTCACTATAGAGAAGTTGTACTGTATATGATATTTAATGTTAACGTTGTCATTTCAAAAACAACAGCCCATATAAATACTCTGCTTATTCTTAATTCAATGCATTTCCATAGTTTAATAAATTATTCATTTTATTATACTTTCTGTTTAATAGAGAGACGTTGTTGCCTGGAGCTATAAAAGGGAATGGTCGGTTTCTCACTGTTGATCAAATATTTAACAGCATACGCATGATCAACTCCAGTGGTACACAGATACCGAAAGGCGTGAAAGAAGATGTGTACTTCATCATTGACAATGCATACAATATAGATCGCCGAAAAAATGGAAAAAAAAGTGTTTTCATCGATGATTGTGGTGCATGGTCTTCTACGGGCTCTCTCAAACGTCACTATTACATTTTAAATAAAGGCAAATTGAGTTACGTTGACAAAATAAATGGGTTATTTTGTAAAAATGTAAAGAAAGAGAGATTGCCACTCGATCCTCAACCTGACTGCAATGATATTGTAACTCTTTGCAGATACTATGTTAACCTGAAAAGAGAATCAAATTATAAGAAGAGGGTTTCATGGTTTGAAAAACTTACCTCAGACATTAAATTCAATGGAAACATTTCATTGGTGGAATACATTGGCGAATTCCCCATTAATGTCTCCCATGGAAATACCAAACCAACTACCTCTGAGTATATACGGACAACACTGAAGACTAAGGAAAATATGGAACAGATGGTTGCAACCCTAGGACCACGGACTGTTTATGAAAATTTGCTTCTGGGCGACTCCATGAATGCCCCTCGAGATTTGAGGCAAGTCCAAAATGCTAAGCAAAAATTAGCTAAGCAGGAACGTATGAAAAAAAATGGCAACGGTGGTAGGAATCGGGTAAATACGGCAGACGACGTACAGACATTAATAACCGATATTCATGAAAGTACATATATACAGGAGATCATTCAGACTAAAGGACAGCCACCATCCGTGATTTTATATTTGAAGGAGCAGTTACAGGATATCAAAACATTCTGTTCTACAGATGCTCCTCATCCCAGTGTTTTGGGCATAGACAGAACATTTAATTTAGGTGCGTGTTACGTTACTGTTATGGTCTACCATAACAATAATTTGATTCGAAAACTGGCATCCCAAAATCATCCCATCATGCTCGGACCTGTTTTTCTCCACTGGGATGGCCTCTACACCACGTACCATCGTTTTTTCTCTCATATTCAGTGTCACCTTGACAAAAATAATATAGGTGGCACGAACTTGGGTGGCAGCAAACTGAGTCTGGGTTCAGATGAGGAGACAGCGATGACAAAGGCAATAAAACAATGTTTTCCATCGGGAACTCATTTTCTGTGCACTAGGCATCTGGAGGAAAATACCCGTAGATATCTCCATGATACAGTTGGCGTCAACGACAAAATTAAGAAGATTATAATTTCAGAACTGTTTGGGGCTGACGGTCTACTGTCAATAGACGAAGAATATGACTTTGAGCTGAAGGTTATCGAACTCGAAGAGAAGTATACGAGAATGGTTCCGGGATTTCTGGAATACTACCTCAAGATGACTAGAACATTACTCTCTTCATCTTTCCGTCCCCAGAAAGACAACAGATGGGCTCCTATCAATTGGAAAAATAATTCATGTGAGTCATTGAATCACATTTTGAAACTTTCATGCAATTGGAAGGCATTGAAACTTCCGGATTTGGTCAACAAATTACACAGAATTGCTAAATTGTAGTTCTGCGATATGAAGAGAGCCATCCATGGGCAGGGGAATTTCGAACTTGCTCCATGGATGGCGAAACATCGAGTTAGTGATGCCGCATGGTCGACCAAAATCAATGAAGACAAAGATAGACTCTTCAAAAAAAATTTGAAAGGATTACCACCCAAGGACAAGTATGTGGCGTCTTTTGATGGACGTATTGTAATTCCCAAAAAGTCGAAGACGGCGAAGAAGCCAGGTCAAAAAAAAAGAGTAAAGTGTTCAAAAACACACACACTAAACAACTGACATTAGAATGAACATCAGACGTAGGGTTACCTTCGATGGTTTGGCTATATCGTACGTGTCATAATCATTCTTCGTCACTCCATCCAGTTGTACCCATCGTTGAAAAAGGGGGCTTGAATGGGCCCGGGTTTTTGTTTGTTACTGTAATTCTTTTGTTGTTACTTTTTATCATAATTTCTCTTTTATTTTCTAACTTTATCATATTTTCATCACTTTTCTTTTAGCTTGAATAAAGGATATTTACATTTAAATAAAATATGGATTTTTTTAGTAATATTTTACTTATGTATCAATAACATAACCTCCAGGAAAAGGAATGAAAATTTGGGAATCGTATCTTGGGATGTAGGTTTATGTTTTGTGCTTGCTTGCGCTTGTGATGATGAGTGCTATGGAATTCCTCTAATCTTATATCTAGGAGATATGATTGTCAAAGGTATATCAGTCCATTCTATAACTGAAGATGCAAGAGTAAGTTACGTAGACTAATTATGAATGCATACATCATGTTAATTCAATAAATAGATAAATAGTTTATTAAACAATAATTATTGTCTAGTAATCACCGGAAGTTACTCAAATGAAATGAAGAGAGCTATTTCTAAGTTAACACATACAATGAGATAAGTCAGATAAAGTAAAATGGGTTAAAGGACTGTTAACATTTAATATATCAGAAGCAGTACCCCTTTAAGGCAAATCGTTTTCTTCAGCAGAGTTACTCATAGAAAATATACGGGGTTCAGCTATGCGTGGAATAGATTAAATATCCCTTCCAAGATATATTAGCTTTGAATAGTACTGATTATAATTATTATTGATTTAATAAAGTTCGTATATGTATAGATAAAATATAAGCAAGCTATGATGAAGGTAATAAGTCAATTATAATTATTACCGTGTGAAATAAATTAGTATAATGAACACTAATTAATCATTATATTATAATTGTTAATATAATTAGCTGAAAATTTAGAAAGGTGACATATATACTTATACTGTGCCCAATTATGGGGGTGATGAAACTGAAGATATTGTGATGAAGTAAATAACAGCAATGTTCAAAGTTCAGTCCATCCTGTTAGCAGTCAGTCGTGAATAGGGTAGAAATATGATAAGATTCCTAAATCTGTAAAGCAATAATACGTTACAAAAAGATAAAAAGCAGTTCCCAATCAGAAGGAAAATATATGTTATGATAGTTAATGACGTACCATCAGTTAATTTGCAGTGTCCGGTACCGCCCGGTAGCATCAAGCTAGTTTCATCCGGTACCTCCTGGTAGGATCTAACAGCGTCTGGTAGGTACCACCTGGTAGAATCTGGTACAGTGTATTATGTATATGATCATTTATAGAAACATATTCAATATTTAATTAGGGAGTGCATTTTAGTAATTGATTGGGGGGTTATCTCTTATTTATTTATTATTAGTTTTTCATATCTGACTCCATTTTACTTTATCTCCATTTAATTACATTTTTGCTAAACTGATAATTGCTTGGATTGAAATGAAATTACGAGTTAGATAATCAAGATATTTATTCAAATAAATCACATCACCTGGTAATTAGCATATGAGAGTGGACTTCGGATTCTCTTGAGGATGTTCGTCAGCTTCGTGTAGTAAGAGATAGCGCACACAAGTATTGTGCAGGAGTCACGAGGAAAGTTAGTTCCAAGAAGATTGCGTGACTGTAGGTAGAGCAGCGTGAGTATATATCTTTAACTCGGAGTTAGGACGAAGGCTGGAGTTCCTCAGTTATACTAGATGAGTGAGAATTCGGTATGATATCCAATCGTGTGGAGATGCGAAAGTTTTCTAGTATGATGTTTATTATTGGAAGCAGTAGTATAAATAGCATCAACATTCAACAGGTGTTTGACCTAGAAGCAGTAGTTGCTGTGATTGCAATAGCAGCAGAACAGTAGTAATGAAACCAGTATTCATCAACGCAGAAGCCAGTTGTATTCTAACCAGTGGCAATCAGAAAGACGGAAACCCCCTGAAAGAGATAGTTTTAAATAATTGGGGTTCGATACATATTAGCTAATAAAACACAGATAATGATAATTTAAATGAATTGCCTAATTATCATTCGTTATGAATTCAATTGAGCTACTACTCAGATGAATAGAATTAGTATTAAAGTGTTAATTAAATAATTAGAAATGAAATAGAACTTCTGTTTATTATGAAGTTAGGCATGGGAGCAGAATGACGTAGTCTCTGTTAAAATTAGTTTTCTATAATATAGAAAACGAGACGGTAGAGAGAACGGGTCACTGTTCTACCTGATACGTACGTCGGTAGGATGTTGAATGGGTTATCAAGAAAGATTATATATATAAGGGAATATATAATTGATATTGACTAATAATATTAAGATATGAGAAATGAATAATTAGCATTCATATTGAATATTACTTAAAATATATTCTAAATAGTATATTAATAAAATAACTACTGATATGAGATAAGGAGATGCAGAGAAATGATATATATAGATAGGAAAATATTTACCCTTAGTATCCGTTAGAAGAATATATAGGGGGGTTGAAGCTGTTGTCACATTGTCTTTTAATTCAGATAATATATATTATTATTATTAAATAATCCTGTAAATATATGTTATTAGTCTTTGTATATATTGTAATGACAATACATACCCTAAATAATCACTCAGTTGTGTGGTACAAAGCACAATAGTAATACGCAGTTAGGTACTGGTACTTTATATAAGAGACGTGATTTGACCGTGTTCGAATATCTAGAGATCACCGAGGTAAATGAGGCAGAAAGATGCTAACATCTTGATAGGCTTAAAAGAGGGTAATTGGCAACATGAATGTTTGATATAATATTCTACACAAAATGTTGAAATCGTGATGCATTTATATTAGAGAAATGTTGTTATTAACAATTATAATAATCTTACTACGTTTTGAATATTGTAAGAGAATTTAAATACGTACTATTCTCAACTTTAAATTGGAACATTATGGTGATATATTTTGCATCTTTGAGGGTAAGATATGCGCAGCGTCTTAGAACAAAGGGCTTGTATTCGCGGGTAAAGAAATATGCACACTTTGATGCCATAGGTAAATAATATATGATAGTTTGTAATATTTGAATTATATATAAGATATCATATTTAATACAATCAGTGTGATATAAATGTTTCGTTATACATATCAGTTATCAT